>JASVEL010008410.1:0-227098 GCA_032618575.1 Nicotiana noctiflora | reverse complement strand
TAGAATTGTACTGGTATATATGGACAAACTTTGTCCCAAGTAAACTCAAGCCATTAAATTACATCAAGAATTAATTAAGCCAGCCAACCATGTTTTCGACATTTTCCTCATTTCAGATAATTCCCAACACAAAGCATGTTCTAAGATCAACAAATAGAATAATAACCAATCAATCATGTAAAACACAAGTAGTCAAACGCAATCAGTGCCCCACAGGTTGCAAACTCTCCTGCTGTCTCCTTTCACAATTTCACATTATTGATTTTTATATCAATTTTCAATAGCGATTTCGATCACTTTATCCTTATTACCCCTGACCACCCTTATTACCTCGGCCACCTTTATCACCCCAACCCACACCTTATTTCCCCATGTTGCGACGCGCAACCCGATCCCACCTTACAGTTTAAAACCCAACAATTTCAAACAGCAGATAAGGCACTACACACAATTTCAACAAGTTCAAATAAGCAACTTACAAGTTGGTTCATGTTCTCAAATACTTTTCAAACCAATATCACAATCAAGTTACAATGTTTCCATAATCAAGAATATTCACACAAGTATGTTCAACAATTTTCCACAATTCAAGTGTTTCATCTCTTTCCATAATAAACCAATTCTCAAGTGTTTCGTTCCTTTTCCACAAGGTGCCATATAGGCCATCATAACCATTATTCACAATTCTTTACCCAATTCAACTCTCATTTACCTTTCGGTTCATATTCCATACCACATTACTCATAGTTCAACAACAACTTTGAATATTCAACAACAACATCAAAAATTTCACACAATTTGTCAAATTAACATGAACCAAACAAATTTCACACATATAGGCGATTTCACAATAATAAAAATTAGCCATACATACCCGGTGTCGAATTTTCTTCCTTTAACCTCTTACTTTATGCTTACCCAAGATATCCTACTCTTGCCAACCTTGTTCTTGAAGACTCTTACTTCTACTCACTTCTTTTTACTAAAAATCAAGTTCAATAATCATGCATGAGTGTAAAATTACATTTTCAAAAGCTATTATATGCAAACCTCTCTTTACCGATTTTAAAACTAAAAATTTGAGAAAATAGCTAGGGTTTTTACCTTGAAAAGATTGGGGAAGTTGAATCCTTGCCCTAGGATCCCTTGGAACTAAGTGGTTGGAACAATCTTTGAAGATGAAGAACTTCTCTCTCTAAAACCCCTCTCTTCTCTCTCTAATTTTGGTAAGATGATATGAGATAATGAGGGTAAAAGGTGTTATATTAAAGAAGAGATTGGGTAATGTTACCAAATCTGGGCCGGGGTCAATTCTGCGGTGCACTTTGCGACCGCAGAATCAACATGCGGTCCGCATAGTGACCGCGGAATGGCCTCAAAAATTACTCAAGGTCTGCTATAGAATGCGACCAATATGCGGTCCGCATTCTTGATCTGCGGTCGCAAAGTGCACCGCAGATTCATTATGCGATCGCATATCGACCGCATTTTCAACATGATTTTTGGGAGACTTCTGTTAAGTTCTGCGGCAAGAATGCGGTCCGCATAGCAGATCTGCGGTCGCATTCTTGACCACAGAATTGACACTTTTCGGAAAAATTAATTCTCTACATTTTTGAAACTTAAATCACTACCAATGGTCCGAACCGCGGCGAGCTTGCGAGCCGCGAAGAATTCTACGCATTCCTAACACATTATTCGGACCATGACACCATAGCTACTAGGTTTTATGCACAAAAATTTTACGGGGCCTTACAGGTGGAGGCGGAGGTGAGGAAGATAGTGTCTATATCTTACAACCAGTTCAGGTTTATGCCGGGTCGCTTGACCATGGAAGCTATCTACTTTATTAGGAAGCTGGTGGAACAGTACATGGATCGGAAAAAAGATCTGCACATGGTGTTATTAACTTGAGAAAGCGTATGACAAGGTCCCAAGAGAGGTGCTATGGTGATGTCTGGAGGTAAAAGGTGTGCCGGTAGCTTATATTAGAGCGATCAAGGACATGTATAATGGAGCTAAGACTAAGGTAAGGACTATAGGAGGCGATTTAGAGCATTTCCCGGTTGTTATGGGTTTACACCAATGATCTACGCTTAGCCCGTTCGTATTTGCCTTAGTAGTGGATGTACTAACACACTGTATTCAAGGGGAAGTGCCATGGTGTATGTTATTTGCTGATGACATAGTCCTAATTGATGAGACACAGGGCTATGTTAACGAGAGATTGGAGGTTTGGAGACAGGCTCTCGAGTCTAAGGGTTTCAAATTGAGCAGGACTAAAATAGAGTACTCGGAGTGTAAGTTCGGCGTCGAGTTGAGGGAAGTAGGCATGGATGTGAGGCTTGGATCATAGGTCATCCCCAAGAGAGGTAGTTTCAAGTATCTTGGGTCGGTTATTCAAGGGGATGGAGAGATCGATGAGGATGTCACTCACTGCATAGGAGTGGGGTGGATGAAATGGAGGCTAGCATCTGGAGTCTTATGTGACAACAAAGTGCCACCGGTACTCAAAGGTAAGTTTTATAGGGTGGTGGTTAGACCGGCCTTGTTGTATGTGACAGAGTGTTGGCCAGTTAAGAACTCTCATATATATAAGATAAAGGTAGCTGAAATGAGGATGTTGAGGTGGATGTGCAGGCTCACTAGGATAGATAAGATTAGGAATGAAGATATTCGAGAGAAGGTGGGTGTGCCTCTGTGGATGACAAGATGCGGGAAGTGAGGCACATATGGTTCGGGAACGTACGGAGAAGAAGCCTAGATGCTCGGATGAGGAGGTGATCCATTGGCTTTAGTGGGTACGAGAAGAGGTGAAGGACGACCTAAGAAAAATTGCGGAGAGATGATCAGGCAGGACACAGAACGATTATCGATTTCCAAGGACGTGGCCCTTAATAGGAAGGTCCGGAGGTCGAGTATTAGGGTTGTAGGATAGAGTGGTAGTCGAGCTTCTCTTTCTCCATTCCAGGGGTGAAGCGAGTTTGAGTAGGTTGGTCCTAGACGGCTTGTGGTTAATGTAGAGTTCACACTAACCTTACTATTTTCCATAGTTTCAGATGTTAGTTGCGAGTTATTGTTATTGCATGTCATTTATTATATGGTTTTTAGGATGTTGTCATTATTTCTATGGTTATGTTAATGATACTGATGAATTGTCTTTTCTTATTTTCTTATTTTATTTCTATCTTCCCAAGCCAAGGGTCTATCGAAAACGGTTTTTCGGGGTAGGGGTAAGGTCTAGATACACATTATCCTTCCCAGACTTCACTTTATGGGACTTTACTGGGTCGTTGTTGTTGTTGATATTGTACATTAGCATAAAATGTAAAGTATAACATATACGCTTAAAAATATGATGGCATCGTGAAATTATTTAGTAAAATTGATCTCCAATTAATACATAATAATTGGAAGAGCCAACCACTATATACCTATCATATAATTCTAATTAATTTTGTACACTAAGGGTGTGTTTGGTATAAAGGAAAATATTCTTTGGAAAATATTTTTTAATTTTTCCATGTTTGTTTGGGTTAAATATTTTGGAAAACATTTTCCTTATCAATTCATTTTCCTCCAATTGGAGGAAAATATATTTTTTTTTTGGTAAGCCAAATATTATTAATTCAAGGCAACAAATTACATGAGTATATGACTATCTCAGCCAATATCAATAACTGCTTCCTAACCTTTCTATACTACTTATTCCTATTTTCCAAGTTTACATGATATATTTCAATGTTCCCCCTTCCTATACAAATTTATATTGTAGGACATCCTTGATTTACCTACAGCTCTAATATTACAAATGTAGATAATTTCTCTCACAATGCATTGATTATCTCTATACATCTTCTCAAAGATTCTATGATTTCTTTCCACCCATATGTTATACACTGTTTCAGCTAGAACCATTTTCATTAGTTGCCCTTCAGTTGTTTTCTTCTTTGCTTTCCCCATGAACCAACAGAGTGCTTTGTTCCATGTAGTAGCTGGTACTGGAATTTGTAACCATTTGAAAATGTCATATCACAGTTCCATGACAATAGGACAATTATAGAACAAATGATGATGGTGCTCTGGTTGACATTTATAGAATACACATGTAGTATCCACGTTCATGTTCCATTTGCTCAGTCTGTCAGCCGTTAGCATCCTTTCTTGTATGATCAACCACATAGAAAATATAGCTTTGGGTCTTGCTAAATTTTTAAACATAACTGCTTTCCACTCTACCTTGTCTAATATTCCAAGTTGCAACAGGTATATTTGCCTGATGATACTGCCTTTGCTCCCTTGTTTTTGGCTCTGCAGATTTGGTCCTTTGATAGTCAGTATTTTTTTAGCCATCCAGCTTGCTTTCTTTGGTTGCTTGATACTCCATATAGGCTGCCCTTTTACATAATACATATACACCTATTTGATCCACAATCTATTATTTTTTTAGGCTAGGTCCCATTGTAGTTTGAGGATAGCTGATTTGTTCCATTGCATCAGGTTTATAATATTCAAGCTCCCAACACTCTTTTGTCTGTATACTCTCTCCCAAGAGATCAATGCTCGTTTGGTTATTTCATTTGCCCCTGATCACATAAAACTCCTACACTAGGCTTCAATAGTTTTAATCATCATGGTTGGTATTAGGAAAATTTGGGACCAATAAGATTGGATACCAAACAATACAACTTTTATAAGTTGGATCCTCCCTGCATATGATAGTTTCTTAGCAGTCCAGGATGAAATTTTTGCAACAATATTTTCAATCAAGGGTTGCCATTGAATTACCTTCATTTTTCTAGTAGTTAGAGGGACTCCTAGGTATTTGAAAGGTAGTCCACCTCTTACATAGCCCAACTGTTGCAAGATGTCTTCTTGTTCTGTGTCTGTTACCCTACCAAAGTAAATCGTACTTTTACTTAGATTAGCTTGGAGACCCGATGCTGCTGAGAAAATATCAAAGCATTGTCACAGATTTCTTATCCCCCTTAGCAAATAATAACAGGTCATCTGCAAAACTTAAGTGAGTAATGCCTAGTTTTTTGCATTTTGGGTGGAAACTGAATTGTTTCTTGTCCTTCAAATCTTTCAGAAGCCTACTGAAGTATTCCATGGATATAGCAAATAGGAAGGGTGACATTGGATCACCTTGTCTGAGACCCTTTTCTGCATGAATAGGTTCAGCCAATTCACCATTGATCAATATAGAATAACTCACACTTTGGATACAAGCTGCTATTCATTGCATGAATCTGTAAGGGAACCCCAATCCTTCCATAACCTGTAGGACATAGCTCCATTCCACACTATCATAGGATTTTTGTAGGTCCACTTTGATCATGCATCTAGGTGAAATGTGTTTCCTTGAGTAGGCTCTAATTAGTTCATGTGCTAGAATAATATTGTCTACACCTTTCCTTCCTGGTATAAAGCCAGCTTGTGCCTCAACAATTATGTAGTTCATCACTTTCTGCAGCCTGGATGCTAGGATCTTAGCAATGATTTTGTACAGAACTGAGCAACATGATATAGGCCTATAATATTTTATAGTAGCAGGATTAGAGATTTTGGGCAACAAGTGACAATTGTGCAATTAATGGCCCAGGGCAATATTACTGTTTCAAAGAACTCTATGACAACTTCATACACATCTTCCTTCATTATATCCCATGCTTTCTTAAAGAATACTGCATTGCACCTGTCTATCCCATGAGCTTTATCATTTCCAATAGCCTGAATACATTCATCAACTTCCTGCCTGGTTACAGCTTTAATCAACTCCATGGATTGTTGTTGATTAAGTTGAGGTCCCTTCTTCATTATTTGCATATTTACAACAGGTAATTGGGCAGCAGCTTTCCCCATAAGTGATTTGTAAAAGTCTACAATCTCTCTCTTGATACTCTTTGAATCTGTTAGCATATTAACATTCAAATCTTTTAGAGTTATAATGTTTTTGCTACAGGATCTTTCTTTCATAACAGCAAAGAAGTATTTATTATTTCCATCTACTGTTCTGATCCATTGAGCTCTTGACTTTTGTTGGAGAATCTTTTCCTAAATGAGTGACCATTTCTCCAATTTTTCTCTAGCAGCTTTCTCCATTATTTTTAGTTGGTCAGTGTAGCCATTCTTCATATCTTGTTGACATTCAATTATCTCTCTTCTTGCTTGCTCAATTTCCCCTGTTGCACCTCTAAAGTTCCTGTTGTTTAAGCTCTTAAAATCTGCTTTCATTGCTTTCATTCTATTCCATATGGTTATCAGTTTGCATTGGTGTTGTCTTCCTTGCCATCCTTTAAGAATTATGCTTTGGAATGCCTCATGTTCAGCACAAACATTTAAGAATCTAAATGGTACTTTTACAGACTTCCTTTGTTCAAACTTCAGATACAATGGAAAATGATCTGATATAAATGGATCTCCCACTTCAATTGTTAGGTGCCCAAACTTCATCATCCATTTACTATTTCCTAGTGCTCTATCAATTCTGCTAATTACTCTTTCGACTCCCATTTGCCCATTATATTAGGTGAAATAGTCCCCCTCTAAGGAATATCAGTAGTCATGGTATCCAAGCAGAATTCTGCAAAGTCTTGAATATCGGTCAATGATACTTCCTGTCTTGAGATTCTATCTTGAGTAGTCTTGATTGCATTAAAATCACCCCATATGAGCCATAGTTGATTAATAGATTGAGCCAGAATCTTTAGTTTGTGCCACAACCATTTCCTTAAGTCTGCACTGTTATATCTATTTGTCATAGTCATAGCACAACTCACATTAGTGCTAGTAACATTACAATGGATAAACTGTGCATCCTTAACTACTGTGTCCACCTGCCAAATGTTTGTATTATACATAATCCATATTCTACCATGATCTGCTTGTTTATAGTTGTGCACCAGTTCCTAATTATGAGCTATTTTATGGGAAATTACAGAAGTTTTATGCTGCTTAATTCTAGTCTCTACAAATCCAGCTAGAGTGATGTGTTTGTCTTTGATATATTTAGCTAACTCTTTCTGTTTATGCCTTTGGTTTGCCCCTCTTACATTCCACATAAGCATTGTCATTTTTGATGATCATTTGTACCACTTATATCTGGTTGTCTATCCTCTTGTCCTTCTTCTAGAATCCCAAATGTATTTTGTGTGACAATAGAAAAGTTCATACCAGTTTGTGTATTCCTGGAACTAGAAGCTCATTCATTTTGCCCCTTTGCTTTATTCTCTACCCCATTATTCTAATTGTGATCCTGAGTCTTTGACCTTTTTGTCCTGCTAGTTATAGGGGACTTGTTGTGTTCTATAATTTGTGCAGGTTCCTTAATAATTGTTACAGCTTGATCAGTTATTTGCTGAGCTACATTTGTGTTCTGTATCAGCTTTTCATTGCTTCTCCACTCTTTGATTGGTTTTTGTGTCTTTCCATTTGGTTTCTGCATTTGTTTCCTTTGCATTTCCTCATTCCGTTTGCACACATGCCCCATTTGTTGACATTCAGGACAGAATTCAGGCTGCCATTCAAACCTCGCTACTTGCTGGTGTATCTTACCCGATGGATCCCTTATTTTGACTTCATTTGGCCATGGTTTTGTAATATTAACTTCAACCAGCATCCTAGCAAAGGATATCCTAGATTGTTGTAAGGCCCCGTAAAATGTTTGTGCATAAAACCTAGTAGCTATAGTGTCATGGTCCGAATAATGTGTTAGGAATGCGTAGAATTCTTCGCGGCAAACTTGCGAGCCGCTGTTCGGACCCTTGGTAGTGATTTAAGTTTCAAAAATGTAAAGAGTCAATCTTTTCAGAAAAGTGTCGATTCTGCGGTCAGGAATGCGACCGCAGATCTGCTATGCGGACCGCATTCTTGCCGCAGAGCTTAACAGTAGGTTTGAAAAATTTGGTATTGAGAATGTGGTCGATATGCGATCGCAGAATGGATATGCGGACCGCAGATCTACCGCATAAATTCTCGGAGGTTTTTGAGTGTCAAATCTGCGGTGCACTATGCGACCGTAGATCAAGAATGCGGACCGCATTTTGGTCGCATTCCGTATCAGTACTTGTGTAAATTTTGAGGCAATTCCGCGATCACTATGCGGACCGCATGTTGATTCTGCGATCGCAGATGCGATCGCAGAATTGACCCGGCCCAGATTTTTGTAAAATTTTGACCCGGCCTCTTCTTTAATATAACACCTTTCCCTTCATTTTATCATATCATCTTACCAAAATTAGAGAGAGAAGAGAGGGGTTTTAGAGAGAGAAGTCTTTCATCTTCAAAGATTGTTCCAAACATCTAGTCCAAACGATTCTAGGGCAAGGATTCAACTTCCCCAATCTTTACAAGGTAAAACCCTAACTGTTTTCTTTGATTTTCAGTTTTAAAATGGGTAAAGAGAGGTTTGCATATAATATCTTTCGAAAATGGAATTTTACACTCATGCATGACTATTGAACTTGATTTCTAGTAAAAAAAAGTGAGTAGAAGTAAGAGTCTTCAAGAATAAGGTCTGCAAGAGTAGGATATCTTGGGTAAGCATAAAGTGGAAATTTAAAGGAAGAAAACTCGTCACCAGGTATGTATGGCTAATTTTGATTCTTGTGAAATCGCCTATATGTGTGAAATTTGTTTGGTTCGTGTTAAATTGACAAATTGTGTGAAATTCTTGATGTTGTTGTTGGATATTCGAAGTTGTTGTTGAACTATGAGTGATGTAATATGAGATATGAGCCGAAAGACAAATGAGAGTTGAATTTGGTAAAAGAATTGTGATATTGGCTTGAGAAGTAATTGAGAACATGAACCAATGTGTAAGTTGCTTATTTGAACTTGTTGTAATTGTGTGTAGTACCTTATCTGCTGTTTGTGATTGTTGTGTTTGAAAACTATACGGTGGGATCGGGTTGCGCGCTGCAACATGAAGAAATAAGGTGTGGGTTGGGGTGATAAGGGTGGCCGAGGTAATAAGGGTGGACGAGGTAATAAGGATGGAAAGCGATCGAAATCGCAAATGAAAGTGATACAAAATCATTGATATGAAATTGTGAAAGGAGACAGCATGAGAGTTTGCAACCTGTGGGGCACTGATTGCGCCTATGATTGACTACGTGCAATTTATGTGGTTGATTGGTTGTTGTTCTATTTGTTGACCTTAAATGTGCTTGTGTTGAGGCTTATCTAAAATGAGTAAAAGGTGAGAAACAGGTTAGTTAGCTTAATTGATTTCTTGATGTAATCTATTGGCTGTCTTGTCATCGTGATTCTTGTTTAATGGCTTGAGTTTACTTGGGACAAAGTTTGTCCATACATACCAGTACAATTCAAGTGTACTGACGTCCCTTTTGCCGGGGACGCTACATTCGTGTTATGATTGTAGGTGGATCAGTAGCAGGCACTTCAGCTCATCGGCAGTAGTATCCTTCTCCTTCCACTGCCCGTTTTGGTGAGCCCCTTTCTTCCTCGGGGCCCTGTGTGGTTCACGCCACTTTTGTTTAGACTTTATTTTGGTTTTGCAAGGTATAGCCAGAGCCTTGTTACCGGCAAGTATTGTATTCCCTTTTGTATTCTAGAGGCTCTGTAGACATGTAAACTGTGGGAGTCCAGTCTTATGTATATATTATGTTATGTCGGGCATTGTAAAAACTGCAAACTTGATAATGAATCACCCGTATGGTTTTGTTGTTTATTGTGAAATCATTTAGGATTAGTAAGATATTTGGTTAATGCGAAACAATCAACACAGGGGTAACGTGTGGGAATGAAAGGCACCCAGGTCCGCTTGACTGGGGCTACCCGGTCAGGCACCGGTCATGTCCCTTGATTTGGGTCGTGACAATTGTTTAGTTGTACATTCATCTGCAAATAATGGAACTCCAATTGCACTCCCTAGCCTGCTAAGCGAATCCTTACTCCAGTAGGTCATAGAAAATTGGGAAAAGAGACCCATAGAGGTATCTCTTTCATAAACTTGGCATCAAATTCAGCTTCTGGAGACCATTCCTTAAGAATGATTGGTCTATTATTTATCATGTATGGCCCACCATATAATACTTCCTTCAAATCATCTTCTCCTGTAAACTTTGCTACGTAATATCCCTTGTCATGCCAAAATAGTTCAAAACATGTCGTAGTCTAGTTTTGATTTATGTATCGCATCATATGATTATACCCAGGAATTTCCTCAATTACCGCAACAATCAATGAATGCTTTCATTTTTCAGCTTCCTTTGCTGTCTCCTTAGGATCTAGTTGAAAAACAACATTTCCGTCAACAATCGTCGGTGGAATGTAAGATAGAGCAAGTCCATTTGAAGCCATTATGTTCCTAGCAAACAAATTTGCCTATATCGGTGCTTCTGCATCTTTGTTTGAATCCAATCTCTGAGAATTTTCACTTGCATGAACATTTGTTTGAGCTTTTTCTATGATCGTTACATTCGAAGATGAAGGCATGGAATCATTTAGCATTTTACTCTTCCCATTACCAACTTTTGTTGTTCTTACTTCCTGAGTTACTTCTATGTAATTATTCATAGTAGAATTATTACCATTCATTTTCGCCATTGATGCTGCTACCAGAGTTGTTGGTTATGATTTCTGATAACTTACAGTAGTTGATGGAGATGAATTTGACGATAATGAGCTTCTTAGTGCTAGAATTTGTGTTTTCCTTGGTCTTCCTGGTCCATTCCCTTTACCTCTTGCCATTGATAGCCACTTCCCCAGCCAAACCTAGCCCCCGCTTGGTGGAGATCATCAATGGAGAAGAGGCGGTTATAGAGAGAGAATTTTTTTTCTTGTTTGGGAAAACTAAAAATGTTTTCCTTATCTAAAGAAGAGAAAACATTTTCCAAAGCTCATTCTCAACCTTTCTCACCCTCACCAACCGACCTCACCCCCTCTCCAAAAATAAGTTTTTTTTTTAAATTTCAGTTTTTCCGTTACCATCCACCCTACCACCCCTCCCCCATCCCCCCTCCCCCCTACAAAAAGAATATTTTTTTACCTCAAATTTTTTTATTGCAATTTTAAATTTCTGTTTTTTCATTTTTATGCACCACCCACCCCCACCCCTACCCCTACCCTCCCCCCTCCCGCACAATTTTGTTTACCTTTTTGTAATTTCAATTTTTGTTTTTTTTATTTTACTGCCCCCAGCCCCGCCCCCACCCTCCTGGCCCCCTCCAAAAAAATTTAAAATATATTTTCAGTTTTAAATTTTATTATTTATCAATTTAAATGCTTAAAATTTTATAAGTTCCAAAATTATGAGTCTGGAGGTTTATGTGTTTGAAAGTTTACGAGTTCGAAAATACGCGATTTTTGCGTTAAAAGTAAAGCATCACATTAGTTCTTTTAGATTGTGTCAATTTTTAGAGACTTAGGGAAGGGGTGGGGGAGGTGGGAGGGTGAGGGGTGAGGAGAGTTGCATAAAAAATATTTTCCTAAATAAAACTATTTTCTCTCTAACCAAACAATAGAAAATATTTTCTGAAAAATATTTTACACTTACCAATCAAACAAGGGAAAATAAGTGATAAAACCACTCATTTTCCATGAAAACATTTTTCTTGGTACAAAACACACCCTAAATGAAAAAGACACATAAAAGAATCATGCCAAATTCTTAATTAAGATCCATCTTCTCGTCTAAACACACCACTAATTAATGGTTAGAGATTTAGCACATGCCATTAGTATTCAATTTTGATACTTAACTGAATAATTACACCTTCTCCGTTAAATAATAAAGGCGTACGCACGTTAAAAATTATTGCAAATTATGGTTGCATTTATTTTGGAAACATTCAAAAAATTGATTTAGTTTGTCAAATAGAAAAAAAAAATTAATTTTTTAAATATTCTAAAAAGTAGTATACACATATTTACACATGACGTGGAAAGTACTACAAATCTCCATTTTTATGTTAATTGTTTTTTTCAAAATGTTTGGAAAAAAACATATTTGATTGGGTTGAAATTTAGAATTTGTAACAAGTTATATATTCAATTTTTTTTTATTTAATAAACTCTTTTAATCTGTAAAAGAAATTTTGAACGACGAGTTGCTCGTGATATATCGCCTATCAAATTGGGATTTACATATTTATATATTAAGCTATTTGATGTCCGAGTATTATATGTTCATTTATTTTACTCTAATAAACTCTTTTATTTTTTCCTGTCAAGAAAATAATTAAAATAATTAGAGAAAGTGGTGCTTCATCTTCCAAAAGTAATAGCACTACTCTCAATTCTCAAATAATTTATAGGGATAAATAAAAGAAAGATTAAACTACAATGAAGTAGGTATTTGTGGGAAACCTAAAGGATGAAGCCAACGTTAACTTAATCAAAATATTTACTTAGTACGTGTTTGCGTTTCAATCTCAAACAAAATTAAAATCAGGTTAGATGAATCTTCACTAATCATCAAAGAAGAGATTTGAAAATTTTATTTTTAAAATTTACCCAAAAAATAGTTAAAATCTATAAACAAACAGAATATTTGACTATAGAATATTAATTTAAGCTCTCAAATTTTATGGCTATACGGGAACTTTGTCACGTAACATCATCTTAAACTGTAAAGTGTCCCTAGGTGAACATATTCCAATCATATTTATATATGATGAATTGACTAATTTTTAGTTGGTTGTCATTTTATGCAACCCATCTTTTTTATTCGGGTTTGAAATTGATAATATAAGAAAATTTATATATACGAATTTAAAACTCGATCAAACTATTACTCTATAAGGCGTATAAGAATAATATTTTCGCCGATTCATAATAAGTAACTTTTTTACCGTTTTATTTTAGTTCAAAATAAGTGTCCTTTCTACATAATTAAGAATGAATTGACTATAGTTTTTCTTATTTACTCTTATGTACATATCTGAATGTGTCAAGTTAACAATAAAAAAAATTTAATTGAGGGTAATTTAGCCAAAATACATATTTATTTCTAGGAGTTAGTATTTTATTAAGGGGTATGCTAAAGACAAAATAGTCATTTATTGTGGACCGAAGGAAGTAAGATGTAGGAATAAGAATATGATGAATCAACTAATTTTTAACTAGTTGTCATTCTAGGCAATCTTTTTCCGGGTTGAAACCGATGATATAAGCAAGCCTAAGGGGTCATTTGATATGGTGTATACTGAATATGGTGTATTAATAATGTTATGATTAATTATGCTGTAATTAATTATACTAGAATTATTTCTTATTGACTGTTTGGTTTGATATATTAAATGTTTTGAAAGGGTAAATTTTTCTTTATACATGCTTACCCTTGTATTAAAAATCATAGTATTTCTAATGTCATACTACGGTTTCAAGCTGAGCAGGACGAAGACGGAATACCTGGAGTTTAAGTTCAGCGCTGAGCCGAGGAAAGTGGGTGTGGATGTGAGGCTTGACTCATAGGTTATCCCAAGTAAAGGCAGCTTCAAGTACCTTGGGTCTGTTATCCAGTGGGAAGGGAGATTGACAATGACGTCACACACCGTATTGAGGTAGGATGGATGAAGTTGAGGTTAGTATCTGGAGTCCTATGAGTGAATGAAGTGGAGGTTAGCATCTGGAGTCCTATATGATAAGAGAGTGGCAATGATACTCAAAGATAAGCTATATAAAGCGGTGGTTAGACCGATCATGATGTATGGAGCTGAGTGTTAGCCTGTTAAAAACTCACATATCTAGAAAATGAAAGTAGCAGAAAGGAGGATATTGAGGTGGATGTACGGGCACACTATGATGCACACGATTAGGAATGATGATATTCGGGAGAAGGTGCACATGACCCCATTGATGACAAGATGCAGGAAGCGAGGCTCAGATGGTTCGGGCATGTACAGAGGAGAAGCCCAGATGCTCCCGTAAAGAGGTGCGAGCGACTGATTGTGGAAGGCACGAGAAGAGGTAGAGGGTGACCTAAGAAGTATTGGGAGAGGTGATCATGCGGGACATGGCAAAGCTTTAGATTTTTGAGGACACGACACTTGATAGGCAGATGTGGAGGTCGAGTATTATGGTTGTAGGTTAGGAGGTAGTTGATTCTTGCCTTACTTCGTACCATTGTTATACTGGCCTGGTAGGATTTTTGTCTAGACAGCTAGTGGCAATATTGTGTCTTACTATTTCGCTTTTCAGTGCTGGACCTATTTATTAGTTATCGCTTTTGCTTTGTATCTTTCTTCTTGATTTCACGTTATTCCTATTTTTCTTATGATTTCTGTGGTGATACTGATATTGTTTCCTTTTGTCTTATTGTCTTCTTTTTGTTCTCTTGAGCCGACGGTCTTTCGTAAATAACCTCTCTACTCTTTAGGGTATGGGTAAGGTCCGCGTACACACTATCCTTCCCGGACCTCATTAGTGAGATTTCACTATGCCATTGTTGTTGCTAATGCCATAGTTTACTATGTATAAAAATAATACTGATTTATAACTTAAAGTCTAATACAAATAACATTACCAAACAAGGAATTAATAATATCAAAACTGACACATATATTATTTTCTTTAATACATTCTACCAAACAATCTCTTAATTAATTATAGTTAGATAATAATGAGTTAAGATAAAAATATATTTTAATTCAGAAATTCAGGTACATATATGACTGTCTCGTGAAGCATGAAAATTAATCAAAGTACAGTATAAGGAGAAAAAAAGAGTTCCTTTCGTTTTCTTTCCTCCTTCTTCTTCTTCTTCTTCTTCTTCTTCTTCTCTCTTTCTCTCTCCCTCTCTCTGTAAACCCCAACCTCTCTCTCTCTCTCTCTCGCAACTCACATTAATTCTTTGCTTCTACCTTTAAATTCACGAGATCCCCCATTTCCCTTTTTTCTCTTTACATTGTAAAGATTTCTCAGTCAATACACCATTACACTTGCAAATAAGAGAAAAAACCCAAACCCAGTTCAAGATTTTAGACTTTAAGATATACACATTGCTAAATTTATAGTATTAGAAAAAAATGTCGCATTCTGGAAAGCCCATATCGGAAATGGGTTTTGACTCATTAGCTGATCGGTTGAGAAACTCATTACTCAGTAGTTGTAATATTAACGAAGAGAAGGAGGAGGAGAAGAACGATAACAAGCCCGATTTTCGAGAACTGGATCTGGGTTCACCCGTTTCACCATTGATGACCCGAACGAGTCGACTCAGTACATCTACCACTACTACTACAAGTAGCAGATCTAGCTCATCATCTGGATCCGGGTCCGGTCGAAATGTGTTATGTTCGGGTCCTAGAAGGTCAGATTCGAGTCATTCCGGTGAACTTTCGGGTTCGGGTTCAGTCGAGAGCTCACCTACAGCACGTGGGCTCAAACCGGGTCATAGGCGGTCCGATTCGGGAACTGCACATCCGTTAATTTACTCCGGTGGATGCTCCGTCACTTCCCCTGTCGGTAATGCGCTTCCGGCTGGCAATATTTGCCCATCCGGCAAGATTTTGAAAACCGGCATGGCTTGTAAATCCACAAAGACTGATGTTTTAGGGACCGGAACGGCGAATTACGGCCATGGCAGCATAATGCGTGGTGGGGCGGGTCCAAAATCCGCCGTCGATGGCGGTTCTGTCCATACTATGAATTCAAGAGGATTTACTGTTGGTGAGACGGTAAAAAGAGGGATTTTTACTAACGATTCAGATGAGTTGAAAAGAATAGGGAATGAGAATTACAAGAAGGGTAATTTTATTGAAGCTTTGAGTATTTATGATAAAGCCATTGCTATTTCTCCGGGCAATGCTGCATTATATTGTAATCGAGCTGCTGCGTTAATGGCTTTGAATCGGCTAGGGGAGGCAGTGAAGGAATGTGAGGAAGCCATTAGGCTGGATCCATCGTATGTTAGAGCACACCAACGATTAGGATCTTTGTTACTTAGGTAAGTGATTTATAAAAAGTTTGAATCTTTAGAATCTATCCATATGAGCGTTCGCGCATTGGTAATGTGGTGAAGTTTGTGTACGGTTTATGGATATAAAAAAGAATAAATTTTTAGAATCTATATGCGGGTTCTTTGCTTATCTGTAATGTGATGAAGTTTGTGAACGGTGTATTTGATGTAAAAATGATCAAAGTTTTGCAATCTATGTGTGTTTGCGTATTTTGGTAATGTGGTGAAGTTGGTGTGCGCTCTATGTGATATAAAAAATATCAAAATTTTAGAAACTATGTGTATCCGCATAATGGTTATCATAAATC
Source organism: Nicotiana noctiflora (assembly GCA_032618575.1). NCBI lineage: Eukaryota > Viridiplantae > Streptophyta > Magnoliopsida > Solanales > Solanaceae > Nicotiana > Nicotiana noctiflora. Next base: position 210,865 of record JASVEL010008410.1, on the reverse strand, counting down.
TTGGTAATGTGGTGAAATTTCTGTATTGAAGAATAAGTGTTAAATGTGTTGTTTTGATTAATGTTGCTGGCTAAGTTTTTGGCTAGTGTAAAACTTTCTTGATTGATGCTTGCTGTGTATGGTCGTATTGGTTATCAACAAATCTTGGCAGTGTGGTGAAATTTCTGTAGGGTGTATGAAAGATATCCCGTTAAATGCGTAATTTTGATTATCTTTTCTGGTCTAGTTATTTGCTAATGCAAAACTTTCTCGATTGATGCGTTATTTGACATTTACCCAACAAATGTTAAACGGGATGCAGGGAATGTGTTGATTGGTGGGTGGATGCACTTTTTGATTAACCAGATCTGATTGTTTCGAACGAACAAAAGTTAATGGTTTTGTCTGTTTGGATTTTTGTGGTCATTGTTTCTGCTATTTGTTCCTATGTCTGTCCCTTTTTTATAGGGCTATAATTTCATGCATCTTATTGATGTTCCCCTTCCACTTTTTAGTTTCTTGGATTGTAATTACGCTTGAGACAGTATTCTCACAATTCCTTATCTGAATTAGATTATTGGAGTCTGCTTGCTTATTTTGCCTAGAACTGTAAACAATCTCATTTCCTGTAAAACTTACAGTTTAGGACAGGTTGAAAATGCAAGGAGTCACTTTTTTTCCCTAGGTCATAAGCCGGATCAAGCTGAGTTGCAGAAGTTGCAAGCGGTGGAGAAACATATCAGCAAATGCACTGATGCCCGGAGAGGTAGAGATTGGAAAAGTACCTTAAGAGAAGCTGAGGCAGCAACTGCTTCTGGAGCTGATGCATCTCCTCAGGTAAAGCATTTCTAATGGTTCAGTTCCGTGACAAATGTTTAATGAAAATTTCAAGTGCTGGTACTGAATCTCCAATATTGAAAGCGCAGCTATTTGCATGTAGAGCTGAAGCTTATTTGAAGCTACACAAATTGGAGGATGCTGAATTGTGCCTATCAAAAACTAACAAGTTCGAACCATCTGCTATAGCATGCCAGTCAAAATTTTTTGGGATGCTCTCCGAAGCATACGTATTCTTTGTTCAGGCTCAGATTGAGATGGCTCGGGGAAGGTGAGTTTATGAATATAACATCTGCTGTAGTAGAAATAAGAGGTTCAGCAGGAGTATGAGAGAATGGATCATGAATATCTGCAGGTTTGAAAATGCACTCACTTCCATTGAGAGGGCTGCACAAGTAGACCCTCGAAGTACTGAAGTTTCTGCTTTACTCAACAATGTGAGGCTGGTGGGGCAAGCTCGTGGTCGCGGCAACAATCTATTTAAATCTGAAAGATATACAGAAGCTTGTGCTGCTTATGGGGAAGGGCTCATGCGTGATTCTTCAAATTCGGTTCTCTACTGCAATAGAGCAGCTTGCTGGTATAAACTCGGGCAGTGGGAAAAATCTCTGGATGATTGCAACCAAGCGCTCATTATCCAGCCAAATTATACTAAAGCTCTACTTCGACGAGCTGCCTCAAATGCTAAGGTGAAATGCCACCTTCAAATCTTAGTTACTACTATATGTTTTCCTTTTTTTACTTCTTTTTTTTGATAACCGTGGTGTCCGGGCCAGTTTGCGCGCAACTAGATAATTCCACGAGATGCTTGTCACCTCCCAAGATGAACCAGGTAATTTTTTTGTCTCTGCTGAGACTTGAACCTGAGACATCATGGCTCTCAACCCACTTTATCGACCAATAGGCCACACCCTTGGGTGCACTACTCTATGTTTTCCTAGAATCTGTTGTTTGAGAAAAGGATATAAATTTGATCTAATACAATGAATTATAGCTGGAAAGATGGGCGGAAGCTGTGAGAGATTACGAGGTTTTGAGGAGGGAACTTCCATATGACAATGAGGTTGCGGAATCATTGTTCCATACCCAAGTTGCATTAAAGAAGTCACGTGGAGAAGATGTTTACAATATGAAATTTGGTGGGGAGGTGGAGCTGGTTTCGGGTCTCCAGCAGTACCGGGCTGCGATTTCATCATCTGGTAAGCTTTCCTGCATCTGTTATCTTAACCTTCCTTCTATCATTTACTATATAACTCAACAACTGCAGTTGGAAACTGTAGGTGCATCTGTGGTCCATTTTAAAGCGGCATCCAACCTACAATGCAAGCAGATATCCCCTTTCTTGGATACCTTAAGCACCAAATTCCCTTCAATAAGTTTTCTCAAGGTTAACAATCATAGCCCTGAGTTCAGAACTTTTACGTGTACAAGAGAGGAACGAAGAGAACTCATATTAACTTACGGTTGTCTAATGTTTTCTACTGTAGGTGGATGTGGAAGAGAGCCCAACAATCTCTACAGCAGAGAATATTAGAATAGTACCTACATTTAAGATTTACAAAAATGGTAGCCGCGTGAAGGAGATGGTTTGCCCAAGTCCAGAGGTGTTGGAGTCATCGGTGAGGCATTACAGCATTTAAGAGTGCATTGCCATTTTTCATGGTGCTTCTTTGTCTATTGCCTTGCATTCTCTTGCAATTCCAGTTGCTTGATCACTCTGTAAACCGTTTCCACTCCCACATAGAAGGATTCCATATATAGATGTGACATAATCAGAGCTACCACAAAATGCTTTTATGAGCCGATTCAGCTGTGCCTATTGTCTGCAGAGGGAAAATTTAGTCTCCTTTTTTTTTTACCCTTATTCATTCATTCATTCCTCATTTCTGTTCAGCTTCTTTTCCCATCTCCGGCATTCTCTTCCATTTGTATTTTAAAATTTTTAGCCTTGCCTCCCCTAGGATAATCCATCTTCAGTTGGGAGAAGTAGGGAACATGTAGAATTGATTTTTAGAGAAGATAGAAGCGGCATGCTGGATGGTGTTAGATGAGGATCATAATGTGTACATATACGATCATGCACACAACCGTTGGAGGCCGAAGAAGGGATATTCGATGTCTAGTGGGTAGTTATTGGTTTAGTGGAAAAAGGATGAATATGATTATGTTTCTTAGCTCAAAGCATTCTATCAATAAAATTCCATTTCTTTTCCCTCTTTCTGTCTTGTTAACATTTAACTCATTCATGATCTATAATTTGTATTTCTAGTTTGTGAATGCCTTCTGAATGGTAGGCTGTCTACTGTTGATTTAGTGGGGGTAATCTTGCCATTTAAATCTCAATTATAAGGGATGGAGGTTTTTTTTTTTTTTTTTCTTCTTCCTCCTGATGATCGAGAAATTTCCTGAGTGTATTCTCTAGCTGAGGGTTTATCGGAAATAGCATCTCTCCCCTCCCGGGGTAAGGTCTGCGTTCACACTATCCTCCCCAGATCCTACTTGTGGGATTCACTTGGTTTTTTTTTGTTGTTGAGAAATCTCTGAGTGTGAATTGACGCATTGTTCGAAACTTGGTAGATAATGGGTCGCTCCCTCAAGTTATAATTGATGTTTGGTTCTTAATAGATGGCTATGTTGGACCGCTTGATTATTGGGGTTTGTACTTTGGTAAAGTTCATAAGTATATGATTGTAGTTGTCCCTTTCTTAACTTGTCTGCTCCCCTCAAAATTTTTTCTTATTAATTTGTCAATGTTATGGACCATTTTGTAATATGGATAGTATATACAGCTATGCTGTACTTATGCATATTCATTGTGTATGTGCGCTATGGTCCGTCAAACCTAATATATCTTTGAATATGTGGCAAATGATTAACATGATTGCTCTTAACTTTAAAGAGGGAGAAGGTCAGTTGTTTTTGGGGCGAGTTATCTCATTTCCATCTTGTAGCCGGCCCCTTGTAGAAATACAGGGTATAACTTTGTACAATAGACCTTTGTGGTCCGGTCTTTTCCCGGACTTGCGCATAGCGGAAGCTTAATGCACCGCGCTGCCCTATCTCTTTTCCATCTTAGTATTACAGCAAACTAGTATTTGTTGGGGAATAATTGTTGCAAGCCTCAACACTTTGGTAAAATGTCAAAAGCGGGCATCACTGGGAACTTTACTTTTTGTTGTGAAGGAGGGATTTTGTATTAAGTTCACTAGGAAAAATACCGGGGCTGTTTTGTTTCAAGACATGTCGAATAGTGAGTACATACTAGCATGCTCAGCAGTAGATATGGAGTTAAATCCTTTAGAGTGGGTCGTCGTAGAGGAGCTCTGATATCATAAAGAGTATAGGCTGTAGAACGGAACATGCTCAAATCCTTTAGAATGGGGCGTCATAGAAGAGCTCTGATACCATTAGGAACGGGTGGTATCAAGGACGGGTACAAACTTAAATCCTCTAGAACGGGGCATATAGAGGATCTCTGATACCATTAAGAACATCTGATGCAGAATGAATTAAAAGAGCGGTATACTATTAATGAAGAATGACTCTTTATATAGAGCTAAGTTACAACAGAAAAGATACACCAAATGTACAGAAACATAAGATAAAACATAACCTAACATACTTTTGATTGGAAATGTTATTTCTTTGATTGTGGCAAACAATGGAGATTTATTCTAAGATTTGAATAACTTTCACTTGACACTCCTACTAGATCCTACTATTCCTGATATTCCTACTGGATTTGAGCAACTCGAGTATGAACACTGTATCGCTATGCCCCTCGCTTAGCCCCGCTCTTTGGTTTAGGATGGATCCGGACTGGAAGCGAAAATACCGTAAAAATGGCTTCTTTCTTTGTCTCACACCTTCATCTAATTACTTAAATTCAAATTTCAAAACTTAAGGGTTTGTTTGGTACGAAGAAAACATATTCTGAAAAATATTTTTAATTTTTTTCATGTTTGGGGTCTTGAATATTTTGTAAATCTTTTTTCCTCCAATTGTCAAAAAGTAACTTCCTTACCAAAGAAGAAAAAGTATTTTCCAAAACTCTTCCTCAATCTTTCCCACCCCATTTTCCTCTCCCCCTCAACACCAACACCTTATTCCCCAACCACCCCAACATCCCATTCCTCCCCTCGTCCTCGCTAACCCTCGGCCACCCCCACTCCAAACATTGTCTCAGTCACCTCGGCCCCTAAACCCCGGCCTACCACCTTCCCTCCCTCTTATGCATTTTGTCTCATATGGTATCTGCATAAATTATGTTATATATTTATAAATAAATATTTCCTGATATCTTACTAAACACCAAAAAAATAAGCAAGAAAATTATTGATTTTCTAAGAAAAGTGACAAACAAACTGTAAAACCTTACAGACAAACTTCAAACTTTAATGAAACAAAGCCCGCTTAACTAAATTAGAGTTGAAATGAGTTGAGAATGAAGAAGACGACAATGTATGGAAAAGGACTTAACGCTATAAAGTCCAAAATACATAGGCAGCGAAATTAAAGGAATCTAACAAATAAAGTTAAGAAGAAGTAGTGGAATTTGGATAAAGAATAAAGACACGTTGCTAAATGACACTTCAAGTCACAACTCATAACGTAGCAGTGTTTGCCGTACGAATTACGTTATAGAGAATAAGGGGAAAAAGATATTTCGAGATTGATGTGTAATCAATACTTAAAAAGGAAATATATGATATCAGTCAATGGAATCATATCATCATTCAATATTATAGCCGTTGTAGATCTATCTATCTTATCTATTGCATTGAAAATGTGGCTTTATGAGTAAAAATTGTGTGGGTTAATTATTTTTTTAAAGTGATATTTATTTTTTATTCAATATTTAGTGTTGAGCAAAAGTAATCACTAGTCTATTAAAATTAATATAAAAAGACAACGTTACCCTTTCTTCCCAAACAAAAATACGCCATTTTCAGATTCTATACAATAGAGCAGCAGCCGGAGTTCAATGGCACTCATTATGTGTGTTGAACTTCAATGGTATGGAAAAGATCCCTTCAAAATACATTTTGTAAAAAGGATTACAAACGATTATGTGCATCAGATCTTGAATCCAGTTATACCGAGTCTACTAAACACGTTCAATAATTTAGCCAGTTGTATAGAAGTGCACTGTGGAGGAAGGGGTGATTTCCTTAGATCATTATAAAGTAGCTCTAAATGCATTTGAAGAGTCTCTGACAAGAGTTCACCACATTGAAGAAAAACTAAATAAAATTTCTTTGTAATTAACGTATCTACTTAATAATTTTTTTTGTAATTATTTTATATTTAGTCCTTAACTTATTGTTACAAGCACAGAAATTAAGGATAGGTAAGTCCTGAACTTCGAGTTCCAAGTTCAAAAGTTAAAGACATGTAGTTCTGAGCTTAGAGTTGCAAGTTCAAAATTAGTTAAGGACACTTGGTCCTGAACTTAGTATTACAATTTTAAAAGTTAAGGACATTTGGTCATGAACTTAGACTAACAACCTCAAAAGTTAAGGACAATAGGTCCTGAACTTACAGTTACAAGTTCAAAAGTTAAGGACAATAGGTCCTTAACTTTGATTTTCAAGTACAAAAGTTAAGGACAAACAGTCCTTAACTTACAGTTACACGTTCAAAAGGTTTGTCCTTAACTTACAGTTACAAGTTCAAAAGTTAAGGACAATAGGTCTTTAATTTTGATTTCCAAGTTCAAAAGTTAAGGACAGACAGTCCTTAACTTACAGTTACACGTTCAAAGTTAAGGACAAGGAGTACTTAACTTACGGTTACAAGTTTAAAAGTTAAGGACAATAGGTCCTTAACTTTGACTTATAAGTTCAAAAGTTAAGGACACTTGGTCTTGAAGTTTGAGTTCCAAGTTCAAAAATTAAGGACATGTAGCCTTGAAGTCCTGAACTTAAAGTTCCAAGTTCAAAATTTAAGGACATGTAGTCGTGAAGTCCTGAACTTAGAGTTACAGGTTAAAAAGCTAAGGACATGTAGTCTTGAAGTCCTGAACTTAGTGTTTCAAGTTCAAAAGTTAAGGACATGTAATCCTCAAGTTAAGGACATGAGTAGAAGGGTATTTTCGTCCGGTCAGTTAAAGTTTATTAAACCAGTGGCTAAAGACTAAAAATATTTAAAATACTTGCTTTAAAATAAAGACATGAGCTGTTAGTGGCTATTTGTGCACATCACCCGACTTTATGATCAATGAATTATGTTGGGAATCATGAGATTTCGGGTTTAAGTCACAATAATAATACTCCCTACAGTTCATAATAAGTGTTCAATTTATTTTTAGCATGCCCATTAAGAAAATACTAAATTCTATACAAAAATACCTACTATGACCATACTACCCCTACTTAAATATTTAATGTGAGGAGTAAGAATTTTTTTTAGGGATATGTACATAGGGGTTATTTTGTAAAAACAAACTGAATTCTTCTTGATTACATAGCTGGACACTTATTTTGAACCAAAATAAAAAAAGTAAATTGACTATTTATTATAAACCGGGGGGAGTAATATTCAGTGTAGGGTCTGAGAAGGTAATGCGTATGCAGATCTTACCCTTATATTGCGGAGGTAGATGAACTATTTTCGGTCAATTCTGGGCTCAAGAAAAGCAATTTATAGTAGATTTGAAAAATAAAAACAGTACTCTCTCCGGTCCATAACAAGTGATCAATTTGCTTTTGGCGTGCTCATTAAGAAAATACTAAATTCTATACAAAAATACCTAGTGTACTAAACTACTGTTAGTTAAATATTAATGCGGGGAGTAAGAAAACTTTTTAGGGATATGTACATAAGGGTAATTTTGTAAAAATAAATAATTTTTTTTTAATTATATAAAAAGACGCTTATTTTTAACCAAAGTAAAAAAGCAAATTGGTCACTTATTATGAAATGGAGGGAGTAATGAACGAAGTCATGCTGAAAATAATAAAGTCAAAAATAGTAAGTAAATCCATACAAATGAATCCAACAGATAAAATACATTATATAGGCCAGAGATTGGCAATGGACATTTCCAAAATGGGAATTACTGGATAAATTTAACATAATAGACGTTTGTTGGCATTCCAGACTTCCTTCGCCTTTCAGAGCCTATCTAGAAGAGAATCCACTACTTCTTGGTTGTGAATGTTTCTGTACAAGAATTTTTGTTTAGGCAGTTCATATCATTCATACATAATGTTTTGATCTAAGATTTCAATTCTTCTATGTTTCAATAGTAATATATTCTCTCAATTTAGTAATAGAGATCGAAGGCTAAGATAATACAAGGATGATAATAATAATACTATTCATTTGAAAAACACAACAACAACAACAATCCAGTATAATCTCACCAGTGGAAATGGAGAGGGTAGTGTGTACGTAGACCTTAACTCTATCCTGGGGTAGAGAGGTTGTTTCCAACAGACCCTCGGCATCCCTTCCTCCAAGAACTCCCCACCTTGTTCTTGGGGTGACTCGAACTCACAACCTCTTAGTTGAAAATGGAGGGTGCTCGTCACTAGAGCAACCCACTCTTGTCAAAATCATAGCGAAAACAAAAATATATGTCTTTTTATCTATTCAAATTTTAGTAGATCGAGTTACTCAATACATATGGCAAACTAGTTCGGATATCACAGTTATTTAAATTAAAAAAAGGACAGAGATCCATCTATTTGTGTCCGGAACCAAAACATTATTATTTTGGACTCAAAAGACACAAAAATAAGTGGAAAAAAAAACCATAATATATATAACGCCAGATCACCTGGCGCTATATAATAACGCTAACTGTACTGTTACTATATAACGTTGGGTGAGCTGGCGTTATATGCTGACAGTTTGGTATAGCGCCAGACGACCTAGCGTTATACCTTTTTTTTACCTGACCCCAGCAATAATACCAGGGTACAATAATTCAAAAGCGTATAGTGCCAACTTAATTGGCGCTATATATGTAAAAAAATCTTCCCATCTCTCCATTTTATATAAAGAGGTTAGAATCGCATAGAAATGTATTCCAAAATTTTTTAACTCTTGTTGCTCTTGTTGAAACGTCTATTGTTGTAAAATTCTACAACACTTTTTCACTATGTCTGAAGAGCGTAGGATAAGAATTTCATTATATTGGGGTGGTGAGGTTGTGATGAAGAATAACTCTGTGGGCTACAGTTTACCTGCTAAGTGTCATGTTAAATTGCCATTGACAATAGAGTACGATACATTGATATCGTTATTATGCAAAAATGAGTGTGAGGAAACGTTCGGTGATACTTAAAGTAACCCGAAGATATTTGTATTTCGTCACTCCGCAAGGGGTTGCTTTTTACTCGGAGTTTAACATCGAAGATGATGAAACTTTGCATGATTTTTTGAGGACCCTGGACGAATGTCGTGATTTTCTTGTAATCACAACGTTGGAGATATACGTGAAGGTCAAAGACGTTCTAAAAAATAAGGTTGTGCATAATAGAGATAACCCCCAGTCATCGGGTGGTTATTCTGGATCATTTTTTGTCGGACAAGTTCCGGATGAACGGGTTATCTTTGATTTAAACTTATCACCGCCGGTTAATTAGCAAGGAGAATGATGTATGCAGTAAAAACGAGCAAGTTGAACTCACTCAATTTCCCGAAAATGATGTATGCCATCGGGACCTAGTAGATGTACAAAGTGAGGAATAGAACAGTGATTACGATAACAATATGGATGAATTCGGTGATGAGACACCCTTTGCTTGTGAGTGGTGATGCAGAGGATGAGGAGGAAGGACCTGATTTGAAGAGAGACCCCCCCAGACAAAGAGTGTATGAGTCTAAAGTGTCGTTTCATTCAAGAGAGATTCCTTACATTGATAACTTGCTAACCGTGCCGGATGTAGAAGCTCTCACAATGGATTTTGATGAAATTCGGACAGCAATGTGGGAAGATTCTAGATCAACGGTGCTTGCAAAGGGGATGCTTTTTCCTGATAAAGCGCGCCTAAGCAGGGCTTGTAAAATGCACAACGTAAAAGAGTGTCATGAAATGCAGGTAGCAGAGTCAAGTCCGACGGTATACAAGGTTATTTGCCGCAGGTGGTTTTGGCCATGTAATTGGATGTTGCGTGCGACTAAGAAGAAGACATGTATGTGGAAAGTGGGTAAATACATTCCCACACACACATGCGAAATGGACACATTCAACGGGAATCACTTCAACTTGGATATTGACTTAATTTCTCTTGTTCTTATTCCACACATCAAACAGTCCATAAGGTATAAAATCAAAGAGTGTATTACATCAGTCCAGCAGGAACATAGCCATACCATTACTAAAAGAAATGCATTTTTCGAGCGCAAACGAGCGTTTGAAATAGTGTATGGTAACTGGGATAAGTCACTTGCACATCTGCCTAGGTATATGGCTGCACTGCAGCATTTCAACCTCGGGACGATTGTTGAGTGGAAACTTGAGCGAAGTGAAGGTAAACTTGAATATATATTCAATTACGTGTTCTGGGTGTTTAAACCAGCAATTGATGGTTTTTCGCATTGTCGCCTTGTAATATCCACAGACGGCACTCATGTCTATGAAAAGTACGATATCAAGATATTAATAGCCATGGCAGTAGATGCTAATGGACAAATATTTCCTCTAGCTTTTGCTATTTGTGCCAATGAAAGTCAATAGACGTGGACGTTATTTTTGAACCATATGAAAGAGCACGTTGTGAAACAGCGTTCTGGTATCTGTCTAATATCTGATCGGCACGGTGGTATCTTAAGTTCTATAGAGAACTTGCCTGCATGGCAAGAACCTTATTCCTAACATCATTATTGTGTTAGGAATCTGAAAGCGAATCAGAAGGCATATCCCAATAAGGATCTGCATGATTTGATGTGGATGGCAGCAACAGACCACCAACAACATAAATTCCAGAATCACGTGGAATATATTAGGCAAGAAGATGAGGCAGCCTATCGTTGGTTAATGCGACATGACCCTGAAAAGTGGACTTTGCATGCGGATGGTGACCGACGATGGGGAACTCTGACTACAAATATGTCAGAGTTTTTCAACAGGTTATTAAAGTCAGCAAGAGGATTTCCTATCACAGCCATGGTATGGATGTCATTCAAGAAGATGGCGGAGAGGTTTATTGAAAGATCTGCGGCTGCAACGTCATTGATAGAAAGGGGTATTGAATTTATGCCGGTGCCGATGACGAGATTTGAGAAATACAGACGACGAGCACATTGGCATTCATTTTTGCAGTATGATAATGAAAAAAATGTTTTTGAAGTTCGCACCGCTATCCATCAAAATCGGGGTAATAATGTGCATACTGTAAATGAATCTGCAAGGTTATGCTCTTGTGGAAAATGGTCCATCTACCACATACCTTGCTCACATGCCATCAAGTGCTTTTAACATGTTGGTTTAGGTGCAACCAACTATGTTGATCGACAACATAGTGTTTCTAAGTACCTAAACACGTATAGTGGTCAGTTGCATACACTAAGTGTTGATCATTATTGGCCTCCCGAACCATTTAAAATGGTGTGTAACAAGTCCTATTTGCATAAAGTACATGTGCATAAGAGAACGTGGATACGAAACCAAATGGATGTTAGTGATACAGTTTATGCGCGAAAATATGGTATATGCTCACAAATTGAACACGACCGTAGAAAATGTCCTTTGGGTGGCAACAGTAATCAAGCTCGGGGTGAGTGTTCTTCTAGTGTACCTAACTACCCATCAGTTTATGTTGTAATAATTAGTTATTATGTGTATGTTGATTGATTTATGAAATAAAATTATGCTTGAAATAAAATTATGTTTGTAATAATGTCTAGCCCATTACCAATCTTGTTTTTCACCTTTTTTTGTTTTTTCTTTATTTTACCTCTATTCCCTATCTAAATGTAATACGAATTTCAATAAAGTAGTCGTGTTAACATCATGATATTTAACACGTAAAATATAGCGCTATTATACCTGGCGTTATGTGTGTGTTGTCTTGTCGAACTGAAAAAGCTAACCGAATGACATAAAGTACACTTATTAACATCATGATATTTAACACGCAAAATATAGCACCATCATACCTGGCATTATGTTTGTGTTGTCTTGTCGAGCTGAAAAGTTGACCGAAAGACATAAAGTGGACTTGTCAATATCATGATATTTAACACGCAAAATATTGCGCCATCATACCTGGCATTATGTGTGTGTTCTCTCGCCTATAAATAATGGGCTCATTGTAGTTATTTTGTGTGTTAAAAAATTGACTAAACGCAAATATTTCTTTAAACTTGGATATTTTTTAACTAAAAGGAAATGACTCAACCTCGTACACCAGTGTGTTACTGTGAAAAAAGAATGTGTGATGCAAACTTGTTGGGAAGGTCGTGATGTTGGACGCCGCTACTGGGTGTGTATGAACCAGTTGTACAAGGTCCCGATGAACCTATGTGTGAGTTTGATGAATGGGATGATGAACCAAGTTATCAGAAATGCTACAGAGAACGACTGCTAAATATTCATAATATGTGGTTAGGCCAAGTGGAACAACAAAGAGAAAACAATAGAATTATTACAAAAAATGAGGGAGAAACTGAAGGAGGTAGGAGATAAAAAATGCATAGCATAATGGAATTATGCAGCATTGAAAGAACAAAAAAAATATAAACAGGAACTTGCGGAGGTGAAGGCGAGAGTCAAAGAGTTAGAAGACGAAAAAGAACAAATGAAAAAATGATGTAAATGGTTAGAGCGGAGAATAAATGGTAGCCGGGACTAAACAATTCCTACCATGTATTTAGTGCATTTTTCATATTTCGTTTATTTTTATTATGTTGGCATGTTATGTTTGTGTTGTACTCATGTTTAAGTGACATTTAAATTTAAGTTTAAGTTTAAGTGGCATGTTATTATGTTGGAAGGTTATGTTAGTGTTTGTACTATACTAATGTATTTGTACTAGTTTGTGTTTTCTTATGGTATTCATTTCTGGTAGTTATTGTTTTAATATCATTGCATGCCTGCTTATTTATGCGATGTATGCTGGAGTAACTAATACGGTTTTTATTTTTATTTTTGTTTTTGTTTGCCTTTCTTTTCCCTGCACCGAGGGTCGATTGGAAACAGCCTCTCTACCCTCTCGGGTAGAGGTAAGGCCTGTCTACATATTACCCTCCCCAGACCCCACCTTGTGGGAATATACTAGGTTGTTGTTGTAATGTATTTGTACTAGTCAAGGTGGCATTTAAGTTTAAGTGCTTGTGTTGTTATACGAAACAATGAAACAAATGGAGTACTAAAAAAAGTAATAGAAATATTCGATTAAATATTGTTGTTAATGTATACAATATATTATTTACACCAAATACAAAAAGAAGGAAGACTGACTCAATGTGTCCCGCATCCGGTGTGTCTCAATGTAGCCGTCGGTCTGAGGCGCATCCTGTGAGCACGTGATTTTTGCCTTACTTGAGAAGTACTCCCAGAAAATTCAAAAATAAAAATAGTTTCATGTTGGGTATGACTTTTGTGATTTTGTGTTATCATATCTTTTTGTGTGCACGTTTATTTATTTAAATTAAAAATACAAAAAAATATATGCTAAATTTTGCATTTTTAGTGTTTGATATCGAAGTCATGTGATTTACGTTTTAGGCAATATGTAATTGGGCACGTTAATTGTAGTAAACAATAGCGGTGTTATAGGTTAGTATATACATATGTGTGTATATATATATATATATGTATATATATACATATATATATATATATATACACATACACATATAATATCCGATCTGGGCCAAATTCAGTCTAAAAGCCAGGCCCAAACGGATTTCTTCTAACCCAGCCCAAATACCCGTCCAGCCTCAGCCTGTATAACACTTGATCTGGACCGTTGGATTTTATTATCCAACGGCCCAGATTAATCATTTAATCCCAATATACACTCGGACTATGCTTTAACCAAACGACGTCGTTTGGTTTAAGTGAGGGGATCCTGATCGTTGATCGTAAATGATCCAACGATCAGGATTCAATCTCATCTCTGGTATATATTCCTCATTTCATACCCCGCCCCCCAAGCCAGAACCCCCCCTCTCCCTTCATCTCCCTCAGAGCTCTCAAACACCCGGTGTAACGCCGCCCTCCTCCGCCTGCCGGAAATCGCCTCACGGCGGTTCCGGTAGGCCAATCGCCACCAAACCAATGCCAAATCCTTCCCCTCACCTCCCCCATCACGATCCCAGCCTCCATTAACCTCGAATCATGTCGGAGCTCCTCGAATCTTCATTTGAAGATTCGAGTCAAACTCGAACCTATGCCAAATCACCCCAAATTCACACCACAGTCTCCTCACACCTCCCCCACACTCCCAACGACATTGGTTTGCTTCGAATCTAACCAAAAATGCAAAAGCCCCAAATCCGAGCCCAAGAACCCTAATTTTGAAGAAACCCAATTCGAGCCGTTTTAGCCACAATTGAAGTCCAAGGGACTTTAGTCTAGGTGTTCTCAATCGAGAACATCTCGATTAAAGCCCGTTTGGCTTCAATAATTCCACATTTTGGTTCAAAGTTTGGGTCGGCAGTGTTCTTATGAGGTATTCATTCCTTCTTCGTTCGTTTTAATTCGATTGTGTGAATATGTGTGTGTTTTATTCATTATTTCAATTCTCATCTAGCATGCTTTTAACTTCCCATATCCGTTGGTCTGCTCTTCTCATTTGAGGCCTTTTATTTGGCCAATTCCTCTGTTTTAGTAGTTAAAATGAATCATGAGTCCAATGTGATTAAAGTCGTCAAATAGTTCGTAATATTAATCCCTTGAATCTGCCTGATGCAATTCACTGGTATAGAGCTTGTTACTGTTTGATTGGTTTGAAACTAAAGTTGTGATTCAAATTAAGCCAACTAGGGAATCAGGGTTCACACTTAGAGTATTGGGTGCCCTGCACATGAGGCTAGTCAGTGGAATCCACTGTCACAGCAGGGCATCCCACTGAACACTGCCACCAGCATTGTTTAATGCTTAAGTCCATATTTTGGACAGTAGGTAGTGGGGAATGCAGGGAATTTGATGGGTCTGGCAGAGTTGGGAGTGGGCAGGGTGATAGTAACCTTAGGGGCAGGTGTTCCGGAGGGACTATTGGCTATAAATAGGGCATATTCATACATGTATAGGGGGATATAGATACATTGATAGGCATACACAGACACACATTATAGAAACAGACTTGAGAGCATCTGGGAGAGCAAAAACAGTATCGGGGAGAGCAAATATTCATAGATACATATAGACACTTGAGAGGATACCTGAGATTAACTAGAGCACCTGAAGAGAAATAGATACAAGGATACACATATAGGAAGATACAGAGGAAGGCTACTGTTTTCCTTGGTTTGGAGTCACTGTTTCATCGAATCTCTTGGCTACTGTTTCATTGCTTTGATTTCAATAGCTGAGTTGTTGTGGTCTTTGGTTGCTTGTTGTCTTGTGTTGGTGGTGCTGAGCCATTTGCTCTAGCTGGTTCAGTGTTGAGTGTCGTGATAGTTTTGATATTTGCTGCTGGTTCATTCGATTGCTGTCACTGGGAGTGTGTGCTTTTGGTTTAGTTGAGTGCTTCCAGTGTTGGTGCTACTGTGATATTCATTTGTTGTTGCTGGTTCAGTTTGAGGGCTGTGGTAGTCCCAGTGTTGGTGGTTGCTGTTGGTAATTGTTTGCTGTTGGTTTAGTGGAGTGCTGCCATTAGCTGTTGTTGCTGTTGGTATTCATTTGCTGCTGTTAGTCAGTGTTGTTGTTCTGCCTGTGTTGCTGTTTGGTCCAACACAGTGTTGGTTCTCCTATTGGTCGAGTATTGCTGCCAGTTCAGTGCTAGTGTGTTGCTGGTTGGTTTATTTGGTTGCTACTGGTTGTTGGTCTAAGTGACTGCTTGGTCTATTGGTCTATTTGGTTCACTGGTTGTTGTTGCTATTGGTTTACTGTTGGTTGTTGTTGGTCTTTGATTATTGCCTGCTCCTGTTACTGTTTCTTGTTGCTGTTGCCGCTTTGCCGTCGCTCACTCTTCCTTGTTCTTCCGCATTCCAGGTACACACCTCTTTTATTGTAGTTCCTTGGTTCGACAAGAATGAAGTTTGAAGCTTATGCATAAAGTCTATTGAAACATGTAGTCGTCTTATGTTCAATTACATTCTGTTAGTCTCCAATTAAGCTTGTATTGTTAAGTCTTGGTTATGGAAAAGCATAGCTAGGCCAAAGATACATTGTCGTTAGATAAGCATGTTAAACCTGAATTAGCCTTCGTATCTCTATTCAATCTTCCCTACTCATGTGTGTAATCTCCAAACCTGTTAAATGATAGACCCTATGTTACAAGCAAGATTAGCTAGGGAGTTGTTACTCAACGGAATGACGTAATTGGCTTAAAAAGAGTCGGGGGTGCATTTCATGTGACCCGACCCCAATTTCGGGCAAGAATAAACAAAGCATGTTAAGAACCACAGGCGCATTTCATGTGATGTGATTCGTAGCAAGTTCTAAGTAATTCGGAATCAACTCTTAAATAAGATACGGTGGGATGCAGTTCGCTTTAGACTTGAATCGAAGGTACGCCTCGCCCAATAGTTACACTAATCACATAGCCGTCATAAGTGTACATGTAAATACTTAGATTTTGAGATGCGTCGTTTCTTAACAAATATTACGCCTTTCTCAACAGTGTAAATAAGTAGTCGATCCGGGTACATATTCTAGTTTTATTTTTTCTTTTAATACGGGTGTGCATTTCATGTGACCCAAATCCAAACCCCGAAATGTTGAATAAGAATATATTGAGGATCCGGGTACATTTCATGTGACGTGATCCGAAAGCATATTCTTAAGCAACTTTCTCTTTCGTAAATCACAACCAACAATAAAAGCGGTAAAGGGATATTAACTTGCCCTAAGTACATAATTGTAAAAAGCAGATAGATAAGCCAAACACGACAGTTGAGCGACCGTGCTAGAACCACGGAATTCGGGAATGCCTAATACCTTCTCCCGGGTTAATAGAATTCCTTATCCGGATTTCTGGTTCGCGGACCGTTAAATAGAGTCATTCTTTTCCTCGATTCGGGATTTAACCGGTGACTTGGGACACCATAAATCTCCCAAGTGGCGACTCTGAAATAATTAAAATAAATCCCATCTCGATTGTCCGTTAATTGGAAAAAACTCTTTGCATCCTTGCGGGTGCGTAAAAAAAGAGGTGTGACAGCTCTGGCGACTCTGCTGGGGATTTCTTTAGAACTCGAGCTCGGAATAACTGTTGTGTTTGGCATATTTTATTATCTGATTTTTTTACATGTTGGCATCAATGTGCAAAATGTTGTTTTTACTGCTTTGATATTGTGTGAACTGTACATATAAATTGTGTCGGAACCAATCTCCTTTCTGAGTCTTCTAAATCATGAAGAAGGGTGCACTTCGTGTGACTTCTTTTATGTATAGTGTCTAATTCCCATTTTAGAACGAGGTTTGGATAAGTTGCAAAACCGGTGAAGCTTCTGTATTCCCGGGTTGCTGCCTCCTCCTCGGCTCGAGCTGTCCGCTCGGGTAAGCCAGGTCTAGAACAATAAACCCAGGTTTTTAAACCTAGAATAACAAAGCTTCATGCCGGATCCCTAGTAGGAAACGTTTATTTGCATCATGTCGCATTTTGGCTTAGGGGACTCAACACGGGGGTTGAGTCCGTCTAGGACAGGTGACCTGAAATGAACAGACTATCCTGCTGCATCCTGTTTGTCTTGCGCATTTATCTGTTATAGACTTGCATAAAAAAAAAAAAAAAAAAAAAAAAAAAAAAAAAAAAAAAAAAAAAAAAAAAAAATGTGTGTGTGTTTTACTCTTAAGATAGAAATAGCTTATTTGTTTTCCTTTAGCAAAATGAATAAATAAATGATGTCGTTTGCTTCGTCAAAACCGAACTACGGGGGTTTGATTCTCATCGGATGTGAGATACGTAGGCAACCTCCATCGGGTCCAACTTCACCTTTTGAAAAATTAACTTTTGTACTAAATAAGTCGGTGACGCTGTTTTTAAAAATAGCCGAATGTTCCCGAAAGGGACGCCGGAAGGCTAATTTCGTATAAACGGCCACCTTTGGGTCAATTTTGATTTCGATCAATTTACCCCACGGGCCTTAAAAGCCTTCGTCCCCGAGGCGTTGAAAGGCCGTGATTGAAAACTGGATTTTTTTTATTTTTTAGCAAAACAAAGTTGTTTTCTTATTTAAATCACCTTAATAAATGTGCAGGATGAGCACGAATCAGAATAAATCATTTTCAATCTTTAGTGAGGTCCCTCAGCAGCTCCGTATATGGTGGAACGATTTGGAAGACAATAGCAAAAAGGTCGTAGGGAGAATTTTGGGAGGTTTGGTTGATCTGTTGAATATTGAGCCAAGGGAAGACATCATCAAGGCACTGGTATCTTTCTGGGATCCGACCCGCAATGTGTTCCGTTTTGTTGACTTTGAATTGACACCCACATTAGAGGAGATTGCGGGCTATGCAGGACTTAATGGGAAATTAAGAGGGCAATACCTACTCTCACCAAGACCGGTATCTCCACATGGGTTTCTGGATCTGCTGAGCATTAGTCGGAAGGTGAAAAATGATGATCTGCTGAAAGGGTGTTGCGACCTCCAATTCTTATATCAACGGTACGGCACTCCTCGGGGTTTTGAAGAGTCAAACCTTGGACCGACTCACGCAGGGAATAGAACCAAGTGGGAGGCCAGACGAATTCTAGCATTCATAACGACATTCTTGGGGATTGTGATTTGTCCGCGCGAAGATAAGAAAATAGAGATAAGTCCGGTAGGAATAGCCGATGTTGCAATCAAAAAGGCTACCAGCACGGTGGTCCCTTTGGTTTTGTCCGAAATCTATCGAGCCTTGACTGTATGCCGAGAAGGGGGCAATTTCTTCCAAGGTTGCAATCCGTTACTCCAATTATGGATGCAAGAACACCTCCATCACCGAACACAATACATGAACCATGGGTTGACCGGAAAAAACTGTATCAGGGGTTTCGAAGAACGGATGATGGGTGCTGTATTCCCTGAAGGCGTCGAGGCATGGCTTGCACGACTGAGCTCAATAGAAGCCGATCAGATTGAATGGGCATTCGGGTGGTTACCCGATACTGAAGTAATATATATGGCAGCCGAGGAGTGTTATATCCTTCCGATGGGAATCCGCAGTGTCCAACCATATGTCCCTCACCGTGTATTACGTCAACTAGGAAGGTTTCAGGTTATCCCTACCGATCAAGACCTAAGGAAGTACGCCATTAAGTTGAGCCCGGGAGTTGTCTTCCCCGAAGAGAAGGTTAGAAGGCTGTGGCACGAGTGTCGGTTCCTTGAGCCTAAAACCATGGTCCGGGAATTAGCCAAGGGAGAGGTGGATCCAAAGTACGACGTGTGGTTCGGGAAAAGATTTCAGATTCGTCGAAGATGTTCTAAAAGAGCCCATGTCCAACAGTTCACGGAAGATTCACGGGAACAATGGGATTGGTTAGCAAAGGAGGAGGGGTACAGGACGAAGATTGGCAGGATAGAACAGCAGGTCCGGGACCTTCAGTTCGAAAAGAACATGCAAGCCGCCACCGACGAAGGAGACAAAAAGAAGTTGGCACAAGAAAATGACTTCTTGAGAGCTCAAATCCAACAAATGAAAAGAGATGCTGACAGACAATCGAGGAGTCGGGCCGACGAAAAATTGATAAGGGGTTTGAGAAGCCAAGTCATCGACATCCAAAGAGAATTGGACGAGTCAAAAGCCCAAATAACGAGGATCCGTGCTAGCTGGGAAAAGGAGGCACATCAACATGCACTTCACCTAAAGCAAGTAGAAGAAGATTACACCGATATCATCACTAGCCTGAGGGAAGCAAATGTTGTCCTTAGGGAGCGGGTTTTCAAGCAAGCCCAAGATGCCAGAGCAGACCTCGACCGCTGCCACAATTTGATGGCCCGACTGCAAGGACAAGTGGATAGGCTCTTAGATCAAGTCACCAACAATGCTCGAAGATTGGGAGCGAAAAACCAGCAAATAGAGCGGCTACTCGGAGAAAGGGACATGATCAAGGATAGAATTGGAGAAATCGGGCACTATGTCACCATGAAGTGCCTAGCTTGTGAACGAATGCCTCGCGCCGACCTTTTCGCTTCAATTATGGGTTATGTTCACCGGATCATGGAAGAGTTGAGGGAACTACACAAGGACCTCACACCAAGGCCCGCGGCAAGGCCGAATGATGCCTCGCGGGCCCCCAGGAGTTTTAGGGCATTAGATTTTTGATTGAAAATGTATTTTGAAATGTTGAGTCAAGCTAGTTGGCATTTTTATCTTTATTTTCCCAAGTCAAGCATTTTTCTTTTGTTTTGATGATTTTGTAAGACGTGTTTTGTAACTACACGGTTTTATTTGATATAAAAGTTACTGAATTTTGCCACAATCTTGTTACCAGAACTACGCTCGGTCTGATTCACGCGGGGTCGTGATACGTAGGCAATCCACATAAGATTCGACCACCACTAAAAAGAAAGAAAAAAGAATCCAAAGGTTAAATAACAATAAGGCTTGCAAAGATAGTCGAAAAGAAAAAAAAGAAAGGAAAAGAAAAAGAAAAAGAAAAAGAAAAGGGCCGGGATGACGCATGTTAAAGAGTACACGTAGAAAGGGTTATTTGGTTAGGTGCATTGCATCCAACGTGCTATAACATATCTGTCAAACTCGGTGAACTAACAAGTTTGTTGCGTGTTCCAGAAAGTTTAGCAGTTGGTTTGACAGAATATCCTGGCCAGCCATCACTACCGTACTAGATCCAAAGGACCAGTTACAGTAAGCATGTCGAGTTCTGGCAAGAGTCTCGAAGAAGAAAAGTCCGAGCTACAAATCATGAAGGAAGAAGTAGACCGGTTAAAACAACAGATAACGGAGATGCACTTGGCCTGGGCCAGGGAACAGTCTTCACCAAACCGCCCTACTCTCGCCTCAGCTCCCGAACATCCGCCCATCGATCCTTCAACAAGCGCCCCAAGCTATCCATACTTTCAGGGGGAAAATCCATATGCCACCCACATTCCACCAGCCAAACCAAATCCTCCTCCGGTCACCCCTGTTTTTGTAGCACCTCCACCTGCTCCTCTGCAAAGGCCGGCCAGCGAGCCATATGTTCAGATCCATGACAACTCTTACTATCCTCCCGAGCCTACTTTCAGGGCTCCTGAACCACAATCACATACACCTCACTGGGATAATCCGGCAGAACCGGAAAAACACTTCCAAAGTTCGGAACACGAGGAAGTTGTCAGAAAAGTTAAAAGCCTGGAGCAGTCCTTCAGGAACATGCACGGTTTAGGCAACCAGGTCAGGCGTCGCCTATAAGGATCTGTGTCCATTTCCGGACGTCCAGTTGCCAGCAGGATTTAAAATGCCCAAATTCGACCTATACGAGGGGCATGGTGACCCGGTGGCCCACCTGCGGGGGTTTTGCAGTAAAATGAGAGGGGCCGGAGGACGGGACGAGCTTCTGATAGCCTACTTCGGCCAGAGTCTGGGAGGATCGGCGTTGGAGTGGTACACTAGACAGGATCCCAGTAGATGGTTTACGTGGGATGATTTGGCTCAAGCTTTTATCGGCCAGTTCCAATACAATCTTGAGATAATCCCCGACCGCCTATCATTGCTAAAATTAGAGAAGAAGCCTGCTGAAAGCTTCAGGGAATTTGGTTTCCGATGGAGGGAACAGGCGGCCAGGGTAGATCCGCCGATGAGAGAAAGCGAGATGGTGGACTACTTCTTGCGGACATTAGAGCCCACCTACTTCGGACATCTGGTAACGTCCGTGGGCAAATCATTCACCGAGGTGATAAAAATGGGGGGTATGATCGAGGAGGGTTTGAAGGCCAACAAGATCATGAGTTACTCAACACTGAAAGCCACCACTCAGGCTATCCAAAGTGGTACTGGAGGAGTACTGGGGAAGAAGAGGAGAGAGGAAGTTGCGGCCGTCGAGTCCGGGGCATGGTTCAGAAATAGAGGCCCCGCACCGCAATATAGCCCACCCCAACCTCACCACCAAAATTACTCTCACAACCCATATAGCCACCCACAACATTACTATCCCGCACCCGATCCCCATTTTACTGTCCACCATGCACAGTCCTATTCCGCACCTCCCGCTCATGCACCGTGGCGTGCGCCAAACCCCCAGAACAATCATCCACCCCCAAGAGCTTACAGAAACCCCTCGGGCGCGAGTTTCCGTCCGAACCAGGCATTCAGGGGCGACAGGGCGCCGAGGCCAAAGACTTTCACTCCCTTAGGAGAGTCTTACACTAGTCTGTTCCACCGGTTAAAGCAGGTAGGGTTGCTGAATCCGGTTGAAGCTAAGCTGCCAAACCCTCTTCCGAAAAACCTGGACCATTCAGTAAATTGTGCCTACTGCTCGGGATGTCCGGGACATGATACAGAAAAGTGTTGGAGGCTAAAGACGGCCATCCAGGAGCTCATTGACACTCGCAGGATTGAGGTCCAGACTCCAACAGAGCCCAACATCAACCAAAACCCGCTTCCAACTCATCATGAGACCAACATGATCGAGTTGGTACGGGCGGAGGAAGGAAAGGAGGAAGCCTCTCAGACTGTAATGATGATTAAGTCTAGCGGGGCAGGAACGAGAAAAGGGCCAAGCTGTGATGAGTCGCCCGGTTGCAAGAAAGACATACCAGGAGAGTCGGAAGCAGGAAAGGAAAGTGTGAACGAAGTACCGGTGAAGCCGGCCAAGATAGTTGTACCAGGGGCAGCAATCAAGCCCATTTTTACAGTAGCAGGCGTTCGAATGGATCCTTTCATCATCCAGCCAGCAACGCAGTTGCCAGTAACTGATAGCCGGGCTGTCCCATGGAATTATGCTCGGATTACAACGACCTACGGAGGAAAGGAGGTGAAAGAGGAAGTTTGTGAAGCCCAAGGGTTGACCCGCTCGGGGAGATGTTTTGCCCCTGCGGAATTGAGGAAGACCACTCCGGCAGTATTGAAAAAGCCGGTCACTGATGAAGAAGCAGAAGAATTCTTGAAAAAGATGAAGCTGCACGACTACTCCGTCTTAGAGCAGTTGAAGAAGACCCCGGCGCAAATATCATTGCTATCCTTGCTGATACATTCGGAAGAACATCGGCAAGCATTGATGAAAGTCCTGAATGAGGCACATGTACCGGATAAAATCTCAGTGAGCCATTTGGAGAAGATCACCAATCGGATCTTCGAAGCAAATCGGATCACCTTCACCGATGACGAGTTGCCCGAGGAAGGCACTGAGCATAACAGGGCTTTATATCTTACGGTGAAGTGTGAAGAGGCGGTGGTTACCAAAGTCTTGGTTGATAATGGGTCCAGCGCTAACATTTGTCCTCTCTCTACACTGGGCAAATTAAAAGTAGACATCGGCAGGGTACGCGAGAACAGGGTATGTGTTCGAGGGTTTGACGGAGGAGGCAAAGCATCGGTTGGTGACATAGTGCTAATCTTGACAATTGGGCCAGTGGAGTTCACCATGGAATTCCAGGTGCTGGACATGGTGGTGTCATATAACCTCCTAATAGGGCGACCATGGATTCATGCCGCAAGAGCAGGTTCCATCCAGCTTACACCAGCTCGTCAAGTTTGAATGGGACCAGCAGGAGATCGTCGTCCATGGAGAGAACGATCCACAATCGGGCACCATCATTCCCTTTGTTGAAACAGAAGAAGATGTTGGGCCGTGGGTGTATCAGGTCTGCGATGTGGTGTCCGCCCACCGAGTTCCGGAAGGGGAATGTATTCCCGGCGACAAAACAATTACTGCGGATGTCATGGTGGCGCATGAAATGTTGCGACATGGTTTCGTACCCGGTAAAGGGCTAGGTGCATCTCTGCAAGGAATTATACAACCGGTATCGGTGGTCGAGAACTTGGGAACCTTCGGCTTGGGATTCCAGCCAACCTCAGAGGACATCCGGCGAGCAAAGAAGAGAAAGCAGAAGACATGGGTGCTCCCGAAGCCTGTTCCACGCCTTTCCCAATCTTTTGTCAGGTCCGGAGCAAGAGGACATCCAGCGACAAAGATTCCCGGTCCTACGGTCAGGCCAGACGAAGAGTTCTTCAGGAAATTCGAGGACCTATTCAGAGATGTATGTATGCTCGAAGATGGTGAAGGATCCAGTCATGCCGCGATACAATTTGTGGGACCAAAGGCAAAACTGAATAACTGGAAGGGTACTCCTCTCCCTGTCCGGAAGGAGTCTTGGTAGTTTGTCTTGGATTGTTTTTCTTTCGAAATTTTGTATTGGGGGCTTGTCCCCGGAGTAAAATCCTTTGTTTTTTCATTTTTGATTTAAGTTTGCAGTTTGTTTTCCCTTTGTAAAATTCCCATTAATGAAATGTGGTTCCTTCGCGTCTAATTTTGTTTATCTTTTTTCCTTCTTTTTACTTTTCTGAACAGCCTTCTTGCAACTGATCTTAATGATATGGCGTGCTTAAAGATTAATCAACCCAGTCTAGAAAGTCAATCGGGTTTGGAAATAATAACACATGAAATAAGAAGTGACGAGAGTGAGTCCGAGTACGGCGATGATGAAGCCGTAGAAGAAATCGGTGAAGAATTAAGTCACTTCGAGGAAAAACCCAAACCGAATTTAAATGATACCGAGGCCGTTAATCTAGGGAATGCTGATGACGTCAAAGAAACCCGGATAAGTGTCCATATTGAACCCAATCCGAGAGAAGAATTGATCAAAACACTCATGGAGTTTAAAGATATTTTCGCATGGTCGTACGACGACATGCCAGGACTCAGCACTGATCTAGTGGTTCATAGATTACCCACTGATCCGGCATATCCTCCCGTCAAGCAAAAGCTGCGGAAATTCAAGACAGAGATGAGTGTAAAGATCAAAGAGGAAGTAACCAAGCAGTTGCAGGCGAAAGTCATTCGTGTCACTCGATACCCTGAATGGTTGGCTAACGTAGTACCGGTGCCAAAGAAAGACGGAAAGATCAGGGTATGCGTGGATTATCGCAATCTCAACAAGGCAAGTCCTAAGGACAATTTCCCACTTCCCAACATCCATATCCTGATTGATAATTGCGCCGGACGCGAAATTGGATCCTTTGTGGACTGTTATGCGGGATATCATCAGATTTTGATGGATGAAGAGGACGCAGAAAAGACGGCTTTTATCACACCGTGGGGGACTTATTGCTACCGAGTGATGCCGTTTGGTTTGAAGAATGCAGGAGCAACATACATGAGGGCGATGACTACGGTATTCCATGACATGATACACAAGGAAATTGAGGTGTACGTGGATGATGTGATCATAAAGTCTAGGCGCCAAGAAGACCATGTTGCCGACCTCAGGAAGTTCTTTCAAAGACTTCGAAGGTACGACATCAAGCTTAATCCGGCCAAATGCGCATTCGGAGTTCCATCGGGAAAGTTGCTAGGATTCATCGTCAGCCGACGGGGCATTGAGTTGGACCCATCCAAAATCAAGTCCATTCAGGAGTTAGCCCCGCCGAAGAATAAAACAGAGGTAATGAGTCTGTTGGGAAGGTTGAATTACATCGGTAGGTTTATTGCCCAGCTTACGGCAACTTGTGAACCCATATTCCGCCTATTGAAGAAAGACGCTGCGATAGAATGGACGGCAGAATGTCAAGAAGCGTTTGACCGGATCAAAGGGTATCTGTCAAATCCACCCGTACTAGTTCCGCCTGAGCCAGGTAGACCCCTGATTCTTTATCTGACGGTCTTGGAGAATTCGTTTGGCTGCGTACTGGGGCAGCATGATCTTACCGGCAGGAAGGAACGGGCCATTTACTACCTCAGTAAGAAGTTCACGGTCCACGAGGTCAAGTACACTCATCTGGAAAAGACATGTTGCGCCCTAACTTGGGTAGCCCAAAAGCTGAAACACTACTTGTCTTCTTACACCACGTACCTCATTTCGCGGTTGGATCCGTTGAAGTATATTTTCCGGAAACCCATGCCTACAGGGAGGTTAGCAAAATGGCAAATATTACTTACGGAGTTCGACATCATATACGTGACAAGGACGGCTATGAAAGCTCAAGCCCTGGCCGATCACTTAGCTGAAAATCCCGTTGATGACGAATACGAACCTTTGAGGACGTATTTTCCAGATGAGGAAGTATTGCAGATTGAGGGGTTGGAACTAACCAAGGATCCAGGATGGAAGCTTTTCTTCGATGGAGCGGCAAACGCAAAAGGAGTCGGAGTAGGAGCTGTGCTCATATCTGAAACAGGACATCATTATCCTGTTACTGCTCAACTGCGTTTTAACTGTACCAATAACATGGCCGAGTACGAGGCATGTATCTTGGGGTTGCGATTAGCGGTGGACATGGATGTACGGGACGTCTTGGTCTTGGGGGACTCGGACCTTCTAGTACATCAGATTCAGGGAGAATGGGAAACCAGAGATTTAAAGCTTATCCCATATCGTCAGTGTTTGCATGATTTGACCAAACGCTTTCGATCGGTAGAATTCAGGGCACATCCCAAGGATGCATAATGAGGTTGCCGACGCGTTGGCTACTTTAGCGTCAATGCTACATCACCCGGACAAGGTTCGTGTCGATCCGTTACATATCCATGTCCGGGATCAACATGCTTATTGTAATGTGATAGAGGAAGAGGTGGATGGTGAGCCGTGGTTTCATGATGTCAAGGAATACCTCAGGTTAGGAGTATACCCAGAACAAGCAACTGGAGATCAAAAGCGAGCTATTCGGCGGTTGGCGAACGGATTTTTCCTTAGTGGAGGGGTGCTATACAAAAGGACCCCGGATTTGGGATTGTTGAGATGTATAGATGCAAGTCAAGCAACAACAGTGATGACGGATATACACTCGGGAGTTTGCGGACCACACATGAGCGGATACGTATTGGCGAAGAAGATTCTCCGAGCAGGATATTATTGGCTCACTATGGAGCGGGATTGTATAAGTTTCGTGCGAAGATGCCATCAGTGTCAGATACACGGAGATTTGATTCATTCTCCGCCGACTGAATTGCATACAATGTCAGCACCATGGCCGTTTGTCGCATGGGGTATGGATGTCATTGGACCTATTGAGCCTGCGGCGTCCAATGGTCACAGGTTCATTCTGGTAACGATTGATTATTTTACCAAGTGGGTAGAGGCCAAAACATTCAAATCAGTGACCAAGAAGGCGGTAGTGGACTTCGTACACTCCCACATCATCTGCAGGTTTGGAATTCCAAAGATGATCATTACGGATAACGGTGCAAATCTTAACAGTGGATTGATGAAAGAGGTATGTCAACAGTTCAAGATTACACACCGAAATTCCACACCGTATCGCCCAAAAGCAAACGGTGCGGTCGAGGCAGCAAAACAAGAACATAAAGAAGATATTGAGGAAGATGATAGAAGGGTCTAGGCAGTGGCATGAAAAGTTACCATTTGCGTTGTTGGGTTATCGCACTACCGTCCGGACTTCGGTAGGTGCAACTCCTTACTTGTTGGTGTACGGGACTGAAGCAGTAATACCCGCAGAAGTTGAGATTCCATCCCTCCGAATCGTCGCTGAAGCTGAGATTGATGACGACGAGTGGGTCAAAACCCGATTAGAGCAATTGAGCTTGATCGATGAAAAGAGATTGACAGCAGTATGTCACGGCCAATTGTATCAAAAGAGAATGGCGAGAGCATATAACAAGAAGGTACGTCCCAGGAGATTTGAAGTGGGACAGCATGTGTTGAAGAGAGTTCTACCACATCAGGCCGAGGCGAAAGGCAAGTTCGCTCCAAATTGGCAGGGGACCTTTTGTGGTGACTAGAGTATTATCCAACGGCGCTCTATGTCTGACTGATGTCGAGGGAAGATGCACCGATATGGCTATCAATTCTGATGCGGTTAAGAGATATTATGTGTAATTCTTTAATGCATTTGTCAACGTTTGGTTTCGTTTGTGTGTATTTGGCATTTTTCGGAGAATGAAATGACAGAGGCAATTCTTCTACTACCCAAACACTTTAACCTTTGTTTCCCCATTGGAGCCTTAATTGTTCTTTCATACACCCTCTTTTGGAATCATCAAGGAAGATGTGTAACAGAATAGAAAAGAAACAAAGAAGTAATACAAGAAAAAGTGAACTACGTTCGACCTGATTCCTCAAGAAGGATACGTAGGCGCCACACGGCTCGGTCATAATAAAATAAAAATCAAAAAATCCCCCAAGCAATAAAACTGGGGCAGAAGTCATTGTTTCGTTTGAAAGATAGTGTGGATTCCGAAAGTTGTAATAAGCTAACCGTTGAGGCTAAACCCCTTTCTTCGGCCTCACGCGCAGAAACCATATCAAGAACCAGAAAGACCTCTCGATCAGTATTTGAGAAGTGCCAAGTCATGTGAATGAAAGCCAAGAGTGACATCCCGACCCTCGATTGAATCCAGGATGCACAAGCCGAAAGGGGATAACGCTCTAGAGGGAATCTCAGGGGTGATACCCCGCCGCGAGGAAAGAAAGCATAAATGAGAGAGTCTTAACGGTGAAAACCCTCGCGGGCACCTTAAGGCGAAGGAAGTTGAGAGAAGTAAAATGAGAGAGTTTTACGGTGAAAACCTTTACGGGCACCTTAAGGCGACGGGAGATAGAGAGAAATGAGAGAATCTCATTAGTGAAAACCCTTTGAAGGGCACTGTGAGGTGACAGGACGAGATGGTTACAAGATGTCTGCATGAGACAAGGTTGGGACATCCGTTTACCTCTAGCAGGACGCGGTATCAGAAAGTGATTGACATGAATAGACTGGGTAGTTTAATCTCAAAGGCGCGGCATAACATTGGATCGGGCACACATTCAGATAAGTTTTCTTATTTTTTTTGAGTTCAGAAAAGTTTTTCTCTTCTTTTGTCATTTGCGGTCAGTATTCTTTTCTTTTCTTTCATTTTCGAAAATTGATTTTTCAAAGCTTACTACCAAGTCTCCCAAAGCAGTATATTGAAAGTGAATAGGCATGGAACAAGGCAATGAGACCGAAGTCGTTACGATAGTAAGATTGGGATGACAGGCTGAGTGGAAGGTTCGCAAGAATTATGGAGTATGATGGACACATGTGGCATGTCCGAAAGATGATTTCACGCAACGGATCACCGGCTAAAAAGAGTCGGATCAAACCAAAGAGTGGAATAAAGGGAAAGATGAGAGGTCGTTCGTGGAAAAAGCATCGTCCCAAGCAAGCGTCAACGTCGTCCTCAAAGTTCGAGAGAGGCCAAGCGGCTGAAAGAGAATGGCCTCAACAAGAGTGGCACGACCACTCGCGGCGTTTTGAAACTAACAATTTTTCTTTGATTTAAAGCAGGAAAAGAGGGTCCAACGGCAAAAAGCATACCATCCAGAAGTTTATCACACTGGGGCAGAAAATTTTCTCCTGTTGCGAAAATTTTCTGGAAAGCAAGACTCAGAGGGTAAGTGTAGAAAGCAACACAAGATGGGGTGATTTTTGAGCCGGGTATCATCTCCAGCAGTTATCGGAAAATAAAACAATGGCTTCGAGATTCCTCCAGCGGTATTACATTCCATAATTTGCTCGAGGAGGCAAAAGCGTGAGTCCGGGAAAAGGTATGGGAAGAAGGGAGAGAATGAGGGGTGAAGGAAACAAAGAATACTTCCTCAGCGGCATCATCCCCAGCAGGCGAGTAAACAGTTCCAAAATATCCCCAGCAGCCAGAAGAAAAGTAACACGACCTAGGGGAAGGCAAGAACAGGTTAATTCAGAAGAGAAGGTGGTCCGAGAGGCAACGCAGGAAGAAGAAAATGGTACAAGAGGCGAAGGAAGGTAATCAAGATAGGATGAAATCAATGAGTAGTAGTTGAAGTCAGGGAGCCCGCCTGGAGAATGGAGTGGCGATTTAATTTTGAAGTTATAGTTGAAGTCAGGGAGCCCGCCTGGAGAATGGAGTGGCGATTTAATGTCGAAGTTGTAGTTGAAGTCAGGAAGCCCGCCTGGAGAATGGAGTGGCGATTTAATTTTGAAGTTGCAATTGAAGTCAGGAAGCCCGCCTGGAGAATGGAGTGGCGATTTAATTTTGAAGTTGTAGTTGAAGTCAGGAAGCCCGCCTGGAGAATGGAGTGGCGATTTAATTTTGAAGTAGTAGTTGAAGTCAGGGAGCCCGCCTGGAGAATGGAGTGGCGATTTAATTTTGAAGTTATAGTTGAAGTCGGGGAGCCCGCCCGGAGAATGGAGTGGCGATTTAATTTTGAAGTTATAGTTGAAGTCGGGGAGCCCGCCTGGAGAATGGAGTGGCGATTTAATGTTGAAGTTGTAGTTGAAGTCAGGAAGCCCGCTTGGAGAATGGAGTGGCGATTTAATTTTGAAGTTGCAATTGAAGTCAGGAAGCCCGCCCGGAGAATGGAGTGGCGATTTAATTTTGAAGTAGTAGTTGAAGTCGGGGAGCCCGCCCGGAGAATGGAGTGGCGATTTAATTTTGAAGTTATAGTTGAAGTCAGGGAGCCCGCCTGGAGAATGGAGTGGCGATTTAATTTTGAAGTTATAGTTGAAGTCAGGGAGCCCGCCTGGAGAATGGAGTGGCGATTTAATTTTGAAGTTATAGTTGAAGTCAGGGAGCCCGCCTGGAGAATGGAGTGGCGATTTAATGTCGAAGTTGTAGTTGAAGTCAGGAAGCCCGCTTGGAGAATGGAGTGGCGATTTAATTTTGAAGTTGCAATTGAAGTCAGGAAGCCCGCCTGGAGAATGGAGTGGCGATTTAATTTTGAAGTGGTAGTTGAAGTCAGGGAGCCCGCCTGGAGAATGGAGTGGCGATCTGTCTAATTTGGTAGAGGAAAGCGGTAGAATGTAACGGAAATCTTCGGCATGAATCCAAGTTCGTCAGAAGAGACGAAGCATCAGAAGGAACGCCAAGTCAGACAAGATGGCAAGGAGCGCGACAAGATCAAGTTAAAAAGGATAGATAAGAACTTGTAGTACTGTAACTTAGTCTAGCTCCTTGTTTTTGTTGCTTAGCGCAGTGTAACAAGGAAATCAGCTAAGCAGTGGTAACAGCAGTAACAGCGGCAACAGCAGTAACAGCGAGATCGCAACAGGCATGGTAGTCCCAGCTACCAGAACTTCCCGAACTACATTGACCTGATTCCCTTTTAGCCAGGGATATGTAGGAGACCTTTGAAGCAAGGTTCGGTCAAAACTTTTCCAAAATGTTTCATACGGAGTGTTCGAATGGGCAAAAATCGCTTATATCCGCTCATTTATCTTTGCACGAAAACTCTGCGTGTTTACGCGCAAAGAGGGGCAGCTGTGAGCACGTGATTTTTGCCTTACTTGAGAAGTACTCCCAGAAAATTCAAAAATAAAAATAGTTTCATGTTGGGTATGACTTTTGTGATTTTGTGTTATCATATCTTTTTGTGTGCACGTTTATTTATTTAAATTAAAAATACAAAAAATATATGCTAAATTTTGCATTTTTAGTGTTTGATATCGAAGTCATGTGATTTACGTTTTAGGCAATATGTAATTGGGCACGTTAATTGTAGTAAACAATAGCGGTGTTATAGGTTAGTATATACATATGTGTGTATATATATATATATATGTATATATATACATATATATATATATATATACACATACACATATAATATCCGATCTGGGCCAAATGCAGTCTAAAAGCCAGGCCCAAACGGATTTCTTCTAACCCAACCCAAATACCCGTCCAGCTACAGCCTGTATAACACTTGATCTGGACCGTTGGATTTTATTATCCAACGGCCCAGATTAATCATTTAATCCCAATATACACTCGGACTATGCTTTAACCAAACGACGTCGTTTGGTTTAAGTGAGGGGATCCTGATCGTTGATCGTAAATGATCCAACGATCAGGATTCAATCTCATCTCTGGTATATATTCCTCATTTCATACCCCGCCCCCCCAAGCCAGAACCCCCCTCTCCCTTCATCTCCCTCAGAGCTCTCAAACACCCGGTGTAACGCCGCCCTCCTCCGCCTGCCGGAAATCGCCTCACGGCGGTTCCGGTAGGCCAATCGCCACCAAACCAATGCCAAATCCTTCCCCTCACCTCCCCCATCACGATCCCAGCCTCCATTAACCTCGAATCATGCCGGAGCTCCTCGAATCTTCATTTGAAGATTCGAGTCAAACTCGAACCTATGCCAAATCACCCCAAATTCACACCACAGTCTCCTCACACCTCCCCCACACTCCCAACGACATTGGTTTGCTTCGAATCTAACCAAAAATGCAAAAGCCCCAAATCCGAGCCCAAGAACCCTAATTTTGAAGAAACCCAATTCGAGCCGTTTTAGCCACAATTGAAGTCCAAGGGACTTTAGTCTAGGTGTTCTCAATCGAGAACATCTCGATTAAAGCCCGTTTGGCTTCAATAATTCCACATTTTGGTTCAAAGTTTGGGTCGGCAGTGAGTTGGGAGTGGGCAGGGTGATAGTAACCTTAGGGGCAGGTGTTCTGGAGGGACTATTGGCTATAAATAGGGCATATTCATACATGTATAGGGATATAGATACATTGATAGGCATACACAGACACACATCATAGAAACAGACTTGAGAGCATCTGGGAGAGCAAAAACAGTATCGGGGAGAGCAAATATTCATAGATACATATAGACACTTGAGAGGATACCTGAGATTAACTAGAGCACCTGAAGAGAAATAGATACAAGGATACACATATAGGAAGATACAGAGGAAGGCTACTGTTTTCCTTGGTTTGGAGTCACTGTTTCATCGAATCTCTTGGCTACCGTTTCATTGCTTTGATTTCAATAGCTGAGTTGTTGTGGTCTTTGGTTGCTTGTTGTCTTGTGTTGGTGGTGCTGAGCCATTTGCTCTAGCTGGTTCAGTGTTGAGTGTCGTGATAGTTTTGATATTTGCTGCTGGTTCATTCGATTGCTGTCACTGGGAGTGTGTGCTTTTGGTTTAGTTGAGTGCTTCCAGTGTTGGTGCTACTGTGATATTCATTTGTTGTTGCTGGTTCAGTTTGAGGGCTGTGGTAGTCCCAGTGTTGGTGGTTGCTGTTGGTAATTGTTTGCTGTTGGTTTAGTGGAGTGCTGCCATTAGCTGTTGTTGCTGTTGGTATTCATTTGCTGCTGTTAGTCAGTGTTGTTGTTCTGTCTGTGTTGCTGTTTGGTCCAACACAGTGTTGGTTCTCCTATTGGTCGAGTATTGCTGCCAGTTCAGTGCTAGTGTGTTGCTGGTTGGTTTATTTGGTTGCTACTGGTTGTTGGTCTAAGTGACTGCTGGTCTATTGGTCTATTTGGTTCACTGGTTGTTGTTGCTATTGGTTTACTGTTGGTTGTTGTTGGTCTTTGATTATTCCTGCTCCTGTTACTGTTTCTTGTTGCTGTTGCCGCTTTGCCGTCGCTCACTCTTCCTTGTTCTTCCGCATTCCAGGTACACACCTCTTTTATTGTAGTTCCTTGGTTCGACAAGAATGAAGTTTGAAGCTTATGCATAAAGTCTATTGAAACATGTAGTCGTCTTATGTTCAATTACATTCTGTTAGTCTCCAATTAAGCTTGTATTGTTAAGTCTTGGTTATGGAAAAGCGTAGCTAGGCCAAAGATACATTGTCGTTAGATAAGCATGTTAAACCTGAATTAGTCTTCGTATCTCTAT
Source organism: Nicotiana noctiflora (assembly GCA_032618575.1). Lineage (NCBI taxonomy): Eukaryota > Viridiplantae > Streptophyta > Magnoliopsida > Solanales > Solanaceae > Nicotiana > Nicotiana noctiflora. Next base: position 177,261 of record JASVEL010008410.1, on the reverse strand, counting down.
TCAATCTTCCCTACTCATGTGTGTAATCTCCAAACCTGTTAAATGATAGACCCTATGTTACAAGCAAGATTAGCTAGGGAGTTGTTACTCAACGGAATGACGTAATTGGCTTAAAAAGAGTCGGGGGTGCATTTCATGTGACCCGACCCCAATTTCGGGCAAGAATAAACAAAGCATGTTAAGAACCACAGGCGCATTTCATGTGATGTGATTCGTAGCAAGTTCTAAGTAATTCGGAATCAACTCTTAAATAAGATACGGTGGGATGCAGTTCGCTTTAGACTTGAATCGAAGGTACGCCTCGCCCAATAGTTACACTAATCACATAGCCGTCATAAGTGTACATGTAAATACTTAGATTTCGAGATGCGTCGTTTCTTAACAAATATTACGCCTTTCTCAACAGTGTAAATAAGTAGTCGATCCGGGTACATATTCTAGTTTTATTTTTTCTTTTAATACGGGTGTGCATTTCATGTGACCCAAATCCAAACCCCGAAATGTTGAATAAGAATATGTTGAGGATCCGGGTACATTTCATGTGACGTGATCCGAAAGCATATTCTTAAGCAACTTTCTCTTTCGTAAATCACAACCAACAATAAAAGCGGTAAAGGGATATTAACTTGCCCTAAGTACATAATTGTAAAAAGCAGGATAGATAAGCCAAACACGACAGTTGAGCGACCGTGCTAGAACCACGGAATTCGGGAATGCCTAATACCTTCTCCGGGTTAATAGAATTCCTTATCCGGATTTCTGGTTCGCGGACTGTTAAATAGAGTCATTCTTTTCCTCGATTCGGGATTTAACCGGTGACTTGGGACACCATAAATCTCCCAAGTGGCGACTCTGAAATAATTAAAATAAATCCCATCTCGATTGTCCTTTAATTGGAAAAAACTCTTTGCATCCTTGCGGGTGCGTAAAAAAGGGGTGTGACAAGTGCAATATGAGTACAACCGACTATATGTACTGGTGTGACGATCCGACCCGTCGTCACGTGAGTTACCGCCCAGTTTCTCCCTTATTGTGTCGTTTTATGTTCTATATCAGTATTAGAGTCTATTGGGTGAATTTGGATTTATTCGGGTTGAAAATAAGGCACATAGCCTTGTAGAAGGAAGCTTATTTTAGAAAAGTCAACCGGAACTTGACTATATGGTTAGAAGGATTAGATGTGAATTCCGGTGATTCGGACAGCTTCGGTGAATGATTTATGACTCGAAAGAGCGATCGTAATTTAATTTGGAGGTCCGATGTAGAAATAGGCTTGAATTGGCGAAATTGAAATTTTGGCGAAATCCGGTTGATGTGTGAAATTTTGATCCGGGAGTCAGAATGGAATTCCGACAGTTGAAGTAGCTTTGTTAGGTGATTTTGGATATGTCTGCAAATTTTTAGGTCATACGGACGTCGTTTGGTCGAGTTTTTGATTGAATGTTGGTTTCGGAAGATAGTTGAAACTTAGGCTTGAATTTTCCTTGATTTGTTGATTTTTGTGTTTAAGGATGTATTTTTATGATTGGAACAAGTTCGTATGATATTTCGGGGTATGTTGGTGTCTTTGGTTGAGGTCCCGGGGGCCTCGGGATGAATTCGGGTGGTCAAACGGACCATTTTTTATTATGAACTATATCAGATTTGTTGTCATGAAATTGCAGGTAATTAACCCATCGCGTTCGCGTGGGTGATGAACGCGAACGCGTAGAGTAACTTAAGGGTCCAGAAATTTTGTGCATCGCGTTCGCGGCAGGAGCTTCGCGATCGCGGAGGGTATGCTGATAAGTTAATGTGATCGCGTAAAAGAGGAACGCGTTCGTGTAAGAGGAAAAGCCGGGGCATCGCGTTCACAGACCAGGGGTCGCGTTCGCGTAGTGTTAATTTGGTCAGAAGAAATTTGTTCATCACGAACGCGGGGGTGTTGACCGCGTTCTCGTAGGGTTAAACCTGGCGGATCAGAAGGGCTTTTTAAAAGAATTTCAGTTGCGAACCCTTCATAATTTCCTCTATTTTTGCACACATTGAGAGCTAATTGATAGAATTTAAAGGGGGTTTCATCAGGAAATGATTGAAGGTAAGTATCGTGATTTTAATACGTCATTTTATCAATGAATCTTCCATTAATTCTCTAAATTTGGGTGTAAATTGAGGAAGTTAGGGCTTGGAATTTTGTTATGTAAAATCGTGATTTGGTGGCTCATGTGAACTCCGATTTTGATAAATTTTATATGTACGGACTCGTGGAGAGACGGGAATTCCAAAAATGCGAGTTTCATATTTTTTCGAGAAGCGGACCCGGGGCTCAGTTTTTGCTAGTTTCGAGATTTTTCATGTATTTCGATTGTTTTCGATTGGGTGTTGTTCTATTAGCCTATTTTGATATATTTGTACTGATTTTGGCTAGTTTCGACGCATGTGGAGGCCAGTTTGAGGATCTAAGGCATCGTGGGCTAGAGTTTCGCCGGTTCGAGGTGGGTAATACTTGTAAATGATGTCCTAAGGGTTTGTATTCCCAGGACTTGCACATCATATTGCTGTATTGAGGTGACTTGCATGCCAGATAACATGCGTGGAATATAGCATCATTGGGGATTGTGACTTGATCTGTTCCGCTTAATAAATAATACTACCTAATTACTTGAAATTGAATTGACACCCTAATAAAGATATTAATTATTATGAATCGGACTGATTATCATGTTTTGGGCTTCGTGCCGAATATTTGAATCCTTCAGGGATTGGTATCACTGTTTTGGCAATACTGTGCATATTTTCATCTTAGTCTAAGGTTTTAAAATGGTATTTTGCTACTCAGCATTTTTATAAGATTTAAAAACTTAAATAAGGCTTTAAATGATATTTTAGCTGTGAGCTGTTATGATACTGTTGCCCAAGGGGCTTATATGCATTCACGACTATGCATGGATCGAGCTGCACGTTGCAGCAGGAGTGATATCGATATTGCGCTTGGGCTGTAGGAGCCCCTCCGGAGTCTGAACCCCCACAGTAAGAACGAGCACCTTTGCATGGATCGGGCTGTACGCCACAGCGTCATGTGCATTGCATTGTATACATGCATTAGGTCTACTTGTACTACGTGGCATGACATTTAGCACTGATACATTACTGGCATACATGTGTTGTTTGCCTTATTGACCAGATACCCTGGTGAAAATTATTGAGGAGTGCTGAGCCCAAGGGGCTGATTTGAGTGCTGACTTACACTATTTGAGGTTGTACTTAGGTATTGAACTGTTAAAAAAAATGAAAGAAGGAAATGTTAAAATGAGATTTCAAAATAGTCTACTCATATATGTTAAAAAGGAATACACTGAAAATGTGCTTCAGTTTAAAAGAAAAAGTCGGTATGATTATAGCATGAGATAGTGCTTTGTGTGATTTTCTTTTCCTCAGCGTTATTTACTTTTATTACCGCTGAGTTGGAAGTACTCACTCGACTCCCTGCACCATGTGTGCAGATTTAGGTACTTGGAAGCTTAGCTGAGCTTGGGGCTGGTCTAGAGCTCCATTTGGGATCGTCGAGGTAGCTGCGTGGCGTCCGCATGACCCAATACTCCCCATTTTACTATGTTATTTTGTTTATTCTGCGTACTCTCAGACTTGTAGAGTTACTTACAGTATTGTATTGATATTCTGATAGAGGCTCTTGGCTCATGCCCCCAGATCTTTGGGAAGTTACGTTGTATTTTCGGGATATTCTTATAACTATCAGTTTGGTCTTATTTTCATTCACTGTTAATGACTTAAAAATAAATGATTTTGAGCTCTAAGCTCGGGATGAGAGTGTTTTTGGTTAGGCTTGCCTAGCCGTTGGGTTGGACGCCATCACGACTGGGTTTGGGGTCGTGACAACTGGTAAGTGTCAAGCCTAACCTTGGCGAAGCAATAACAAGGCTACGACAAGACACCCGCAAATAAACCTGCGCAATTTAACAATATATGTACAAAAATAACGGCAAAAAAAGCTTAGACAAGTAATATCGGGAGGGGAACATGCTGAGGGATCACAAGTTAAAGAATCACAACAGTAATAAGAACTTGATCAACCAATATACCTTAAACAAATAGGAGCAAGTAAACACACTAAAGAAAAATGCACGCCATCACTTTTCGTACTTTTACTCTTAACCTCACCATATGAAACAATAGAAATGACACAGTATTACCCTTCGTGCATTAACTCTCTTATAATATGGCATGATATCATCCGTCTTGCATTAACACTCACACGTGCATTAACACTTACAATATAACACGACATCACCCTTCGTGAATTAACATTCTCCCTCACCATAAAGCAATGAACAATAGGGAGATAGAAATGACAAGAACAAGTCTTACTTCAATATTTGATTCCACAATACCAATCTCAGCTTTGAACCAATACTCAGTTATTATCAAAAATCCGTAAACATGATAAGAACGATCAACATAAGGATTAACCAGTTTAAGTATGGATAATATGATCACGAAAAACAACAATTACATGAATAAGACTTACTCACATGCTATGACCCGACAACAATGCATAGGTACTCACCTCACCCATACATTATAACCAACATTCAAACACGTAGCAAATAGGAAAATAAGTTCTAATCCCTCAAGCCAAGGTTAACTGCAACACTTACCGCTCTAACGGCCAAAATCAAAGCTCAACCATGACTTTTCCTTTCAAACAAGCCTCCACACCAATAGAATCTATAAAATTACCAACCAAACGATTCAAATTAAAGCTTGGGAACTACCTACGTTTGCAAAGAATTTATTTTAGGCCATTTTTTAAAAAGTCAACACCCCGGCCCGCATAATTCAAACTTGAAATTCAAACCAAAACCTAGGTAACCATTCACCCTCGAGCTCGGTTATATAATTGGTTTTGAAATTCTACCTCAATTTAAGGTCTAAATCCCCAGTTTCTACCCCAAAACCCCCAATTCCATCATGAAAATCTTAGATTTTAGGTTGAAATAATGTAAAATATAGTAAAAGATTAAAAAAAAACTAGTTTAAAATCACTTACCAATGATTTGAGGAAGAAAAGTTCTTTGGAAAATCACCTCTAAGGCTTAAGGTTTTGAAAATTTGAAGAATGAAAAAAAAACACCATCTAAGTCATATTTACCCAGCTACAAATGTCGCAAATGCGATCTGTGCGAAGCCCACAAATGCAAGAAAAGCTTCGCAAATACAGAACTCCCACACTTCTACTGCTTTTGCAAATGCGAACAAAAAATTCGCAAATGCAGAACCTGAGGATCGCCAATGAGACCCATGTGTTCGCAAATACGAAGAATCCTTCCCCACACTTACTTCGCAAATGTGAAGGATGTTTCACAAATGTGAAACCTGTGTGGCCCAGCTTCTCTTCGCATTTGCGATGAGGAGCTCGCAAATGCGAACCCCTTAGAGGTCGCAAATGCGATGCCTGATCTCGCAAATGCGAGATCCGAGGCCAGGAACATGATCTGAAGCACCAACAACCTCTCCAAGTCAAATTTTACTCCACAGCCTATCCGAAACTCACCTGAGCTCTCGGGGCTCTAAACCAAAAGTGCACACTAGTCTAAAAATATCACACGAACTTGCTCGCGCGATCAAATCACCAAAATAATACCTAGATCTATGAATTGAACATCAAATCAAATGAAATTTTCAAGAAAACTTTGAAACTTCTAATTTCTCAACCGTACGTCCGAATCACGTCAAACCAACTCCGTTTCTCATCAAATTTCACAAACAAGTCATAAATATGATATTGGACCTATACCAGATTCTGGAACCAAAATACGGACCCGTTATTCAAAAATTCAAACTTTGGTCAAACACTTCGAATTCATTAAGCCTTTAACTTTCAAATTTCAACAAAGTCCGATATCTCGGGCTAGAGACCCTATTTCGATGGCATACGCTCAAGTGCCAAATCATGATACGGACTCACCGGGACCGTCAAAATATGAACCTGGGCCCGTTTAGCAAACATATTGACCGAATTCATCTCAAATAAAGTTTTAGGCAAAATTTCTTATTTTTATCAGCTGTTAACATAAAAGCTTTCCAAAAAGATGCTCGGATTGTGCATGCAAATAGAGAAAGGCTAAAACCTAATTTTTAAGGCTTCGGATCACTTAATTAGGTTTCAAAACATGAGATGACCTATCTGGTCATCACAATATAAATGTATAATAGCTATTCACTATGAAATCGAAATATTTCGGGATGAATGATGCTATTATAGAGAGGTTTGACTGTATATATAAATTATATATTTATATATCGGTTTAATTCGATTTTTTTAACTCAATACTATACCAAGTCAAACCAAACTTAGTCGAAATTTTTAATCGCTTTGATTTGACTTTACGATTTGGTGTGGCTTTCCGATTTGGTGTGGCTTTCCGATTCGGTTTAAATACCACACTCTTAATATACACTTTGAATGGTGTCATGGTTACCTAGTTAAAGCTAAATATGTGAGTGCTATATTGTATTAGCTGAGATTTCTACGGGAGAAGTTCACGTCAATTTATTTTTGGGTCATTGTTAAAATTATACCCGTTATAAGAATTTATAAAATTTATTCACCGGAATTTAAAGTTATTCTATCTTTCCAATGCAACTTCAGAAGAGGATCTAAAGTTCTTTTATCTTTCAAATGCAATTTCAAAAAATCAGATTTTAAGTAGCTCCAACTCTTCAATGCAACTTCAGAATCGGATATGAAGTTCTTCTATCTTTCCAATGCATCTTCAAAAAATCGTATCTTAAGTAGTTCAATCTCTTCAATGCAACTTCGGAAATTGGATCTTAGGTTCGTCTATCATTCCATTGCAACTTCAGAAAAATTCAAATTTTAAATATTTCAGCCTCTTCAATGCAACTTCAGAAACCGGATCTTATTCTGAAATGTAAAGTTGTTATTCAAATTTTAATAACTCAACATGCGATTCAATGTCCAAATCTACTCCAAATAAACGCAAATTTGAAACATAACTTGCACATATCATAAAGGTCAAAATTCAACCATCATATTATCAAAACAATAACAATTCGAACAAACTCATTTTCAACTAAAGAAGAAGAAAAACAAGCCCTAAACACAACCTACAATGGTGATTTGCAGCTACAAAAAAGAAGAAGAAACTAAACTGCACCTAGATACATGGGACATGAATACATAAAGAAAAAAAATAGCACTGAATACATGGAACATGAATATACATAAGATGAATACATGACCAAATAATGAATACATGACCAAATAGGATGCCTCGTGAAATTTTTACGATTTCTACGGATCTCCCAAAAGCATATACTTGTCATTTTGTTGTGTTGGAAGTTGGGAAAATTACACTGTATAGCCATTATCAAAATGATAGCCGAAAAAAAAAATTGTATACGTATATATTTTATATGTTATATACGAAAATTAAATAATTTTTATACACTTTTCGGCTAACAAATATAAATAATTTTTGGCTCGGGTTAAAAGAGATAATACCCCTTAAAAGTCCCCTTTGGAGCCCAACAATTGCGATCCATTTTAGTCCCAATCTGGCCCAACGTCTGTGGCCTGCTGCTCATCTTTCTTTTTCTCTACATTGTTCTTTTTAGTTCCTTTCTCACTTTATCTTATCTACAAGCAAAAAGTTGAGCTCTCAACTAATTGGCTATTAAAGTGAAGGCGTGAAAAGCATTTAAGGTTTATGTTGACTAAAGAAAAGATAAAATGCACTAAAAGTGGCTGTTTCAGTTTAACGAGTGTTTGAATCTAAATCTGTCAAGCTGTTAAGTGCATTTGTGGTTTATTATTTTATAACCACTTAATGACTTTGAGTAGAGCTAGATTAATCAGAAGAAAAAAGGATTCATATAGCAATTGAAAGTGATATTCATTTTATGTAGAACAAATATAATATTAGTGTGTACCCTTAAAATCGGATAACAATTATTTTTATAAGTGGCTTTTAAGGATACTTAAATTAATTTAACACAAAGCGATATATTGAATTATAAATAAAGAAAACAATAATAAAGTAAATTTAAACCGTGTGAATTGAACAGTTATAACTTTTGAAAATAAATCTCAATCGAATTGGATGTGATTCATATGATGTCAAATACAGAAGAACGGTAGCTTGCAGAAATAAAATGGAATTATAATGCTTTGGGATGCGTGTTACAGTGTATTTTTACAAATTATAAGACCCCCTTTTCTAGTAAAGGAGCCCTACTTTAGTTACAATTGTATAAAGAGTAAATATCATTTATAGCCACTAGGGCCAAACCAATAATTTTAATTTTCTTTTTAAAATTAAAGAAAAAAACAGAGAAAAGGAACCCCACCTGAAGGATAATATTAGCTCCATGCTTTAATCGTTACTATATAATAATGGAACTTGACTTAAGTTTTTTGAGGGGTTTAGGCGCTTTTTACAATATTGAAATTAAGAAATGTTCTTTTTAGATCTTTTACATGTAAAAAAATAAATCTCTCATGTATAAAAATAAATTTCTCGTGTTTAAAAAAGAGATAGGGTCACTATACAAACATATACAAAAATAAATTGTCATTATACAATAAATAAACTAAATAGAATTTCATTATACAAAGTATATACTAAATAGAATGTCACTATAAATTTATATACAGTAGACTGTAACTATACAAAATATATACAAAATAAACTATCATTATACAAAATATATACTAAAATATACAAAATAGATTGTCACTATACAAAAATTAAACAAAATATACTGTCATTATAAAAAAATTATACAAAATAGATGTAACTATACAAAATATATACAAAAATAGACTATCACTATAAAAAATTTATACAATGGATATACAAAAATAGAATATCATTATACAGAAAATATGCAAAATAGACTGTCAATATATAAAATATATACAAAATTGATAGTCATTATACAAAAAATATACAAAATAGATTGTCACTATACAAAAAATATACAAAAGATTTTCTCTATACAAATTATATACAATATAGATTGTCACTGTACAAAAATATACTAAATAAACTGTCACTGTATAATTTATATACAATAGATTGTCACTATATAAATTATATACAAAATAGATTGTCAATATACAAAATTTATACTAAATAGACTGTCACTACACAAAAAATATATAAAAAATATACTGTCACTATACAAACAATATACACAATAGACCGTGGCAAAAAATTACTCTATTGCGCTAGGTAGGGGTCGAACCTACAACATTCTGCTTACGAAACAACACTCTATCCACTAAGCTACAGACGCTTGTGTTGCCATGCTCATTGCCTTCGGGCTACTAAATGCAATATGTTTGGGCCGAAGGGCCATTTTCTATAAGTGAGACAAAACATGTGCTATTAAAATTTTGAGGGGCTATCGAGAGTAGTTTTCTCTTCTATAAAAGATAGAAATCCCATGATTTGCTAATCAACTTGTCTCTCATTGATACGTAATGAGATTCTCGCCGTGATATCCGACCGATTATGGATATTTAGGTCTTCAGTTATTAGGTCTGACAATGTTTCCTCGAGCTCATTCGAAATCGTGGTCGGTTCCGGAGTCATGGGACTCGATGATCTTGTAGACGTATGATCTAATCTCGTACCTTGGTTCGGTGGAACTCGGGGTCGATCTTCAATCCTTTATGTTTCAATCCAGATCTTCCATGCAATAGAAGAGCCCGATTTCGATTATATACAGATAGCCCCCTCGTTTTACAAATAACGAGAAATTATATGAACCCTCGATCCTCGCCTCGATACTTCGTGTCAGAAGAGACAAAATGGATGAAATGCATCGTCAGTCATGTCTTAATGGCATTAGATATTCGTCAGTTTTTGGTTGGCCACTACAGGTTTTGAAAAGTCGTTTGAAAACTATAAATAGATCTTCCTTCATTCATTCAAACTTTACATCCAATCTTTTCCTACCCTTGCTCTTAAAGAACCTTTGCATTTTCTAGTACTTACACCCGAATTTCTTGAGAGCTTTGTGAGGATTCTCCCTTTGTTTGACCTATTAAGTGCACTCTTTTAACTTATTCTTCTTCTTCTTCTTTTATCAAAAAATGTTGAAGACTTCTAAAACAGTTCCTAAAGAAGAAACTGCTTCTTCGTCACGCAGTCCGGCGAGAAACTAGCGGTAGAGCCTCCTCTTGAGGCACTTATTCCTGGAGGGTTCTCGGTGATCGCCATCTTTAAAGTTTAAAAACCTTCATCTATTCCGGGTTGGGGTGAAAAGGTATCAAGATATATTTGCTCGATCATCGAAGCGACCCTCCCTACAGTCATAAAGAATTGCAACTGGAACGAGAAAGATGTGGTGGTCCCCGGCCCCAAAGAGGATATCACTACTTGCGTTAAGAGATACCTAAGTGTTTACACTTATCCCTTTACGTTGGGTACATCGGATACGGTGATCATCCAATTATGTAAAAAGTACGAGGTGTTCCTTGGTCAGTTCTATCCGTCGTTCTCTAGGATAGTAATTCTTCTCCGATTTTTTGTGAGCAAGATTGACGGGTGCCCATTCACCGTTGACCATCTGATGCGCCTATAAAGTCTCTGATTCTTCCGGGGTGACTGATTATACTTGCACGCCCTGTTCTCGAGCATTGATAAAGACCGAGACCAAGGTTGCCTATGCTGATTTATCTGAGTGAGGATCTCAAATTTGATCCCGACAAAAGATATTCCATTCCCCGAGGCGTGGAATAGAAAACGTATGTAAAGCTTAGTTTTTCCATACTTTTTTATCTTTTATCTCTTCTTTCTCCTTTCTTATCGATGTTTGGTATCGATGCAGCTTTTTGTATGCAATTCCTCGACTCAAAGAGTGGGTTAAGGGCCTTGTGTACCCAAAATCGTATTCCGAGTGCGCATGGCACGAGCTTTAAAAGGTTCGGTGGGAGACTCATTCTCAAGGTAAGTTTCCACTTCCCAATTAATAATACTTGATTTTTTCCTTGTGCTATTGGGTTCTTATTCATCCCGTTTTCTTTTGCAGGTCTTTCCATGAATGTTTTCAAGAGGCCTCCATCTAGTGACAAGGATGTACCCATCGAGTCCCCTGCTTTAAGGCAGCGTGATAACAAGAAAAGAAAGAGGGCCTCGAGTTCTTCGATCTTGGAAAAGAAGAGAATGAAAAGAAGTCTGGTGCATAAATCTAAGGGTAGCACCAGTGCTCGAGCGCCCTTTTTGGACTCACTCTACCAGCTGAGGGATGAGTCAGAAGAAGAATAAGAAGCCTCCAAACTGGTAGCCTGCGTGCTGTCAGCGCTTGAGGTACGAGGAGCCTCCGAATTGGTGAGAGCTTAAGCTGAATTGCCTCGACTCGGGGAGGTCGATGATGGAGCTTTAGCCGAAGCTTCTGAACCAAAAGGGGGCAAATCCACTTTCCTCAAGATAGAGAGGCCGATAATGAGGTCGTATCCAATTTTTCCTGGACAACGGATGGTGAACCAAAGGACATACTCGGAGAGATAGACCTCTCCATTTTTCCTTTATTTACTGTGTCCATGTTTACTGAGGCTTAGACGCTGAAAAGACGACCCAATGGAGAGCCATGATAGGCGATATAGCCCTTTTAAAACTTTTTTGATAGCGTAAACTCTACCACTATAGAGGACGTCACTGTGTTGGGTGATTTACTAGTGCTGAGGAAGAGTCCATTATCGGAGACAAGTGGACCTTCCTCGAGCCTGAAACTAGCAACCGGTTCCCTTCCCCGAGTGCAAATCCTGACCAGAAGTGGTCAATCGTTATGTCCATTGCGGAAGCTGCCCGAGTTTTTTCTGCCCCGTAGAGGTGGACAGTTATCTTCGGTGCTTGGTGACCTAGGAGATCCAGGCTAAGATGAACGAGGTGGATGTGTCCTGCCTGTTTAATGAAGCTCAATAGGCGTTAAATCGGGTAAACTCAAATACCTCTTAATAATTTCGAGTGTGTACTTAGATTATTTTGTAGGTGATAATAACTCTTTTCTATGTGTTTGTAGGCTTCAGTACTTTACCATGGGACGTTCCTCCAATATCAGGAAGAGTTGAACCCGTATAAGGGCGAGATTTGAAGGCTCACTAAGAAAAGGGATACATACAAACTTCTTAGTGAGCAAAATAAAGGGAAGGAGCCTCCAGGATGAGCTAGATGTGGCTGGGAAACAGCATGCCGACCTAGTTGAGAAGGTAAGAAGAGTTTTTGAAGTTAGTGATGACGAATCAAACATGGTGACTAATGGTTCGAACCCGCAGGTCCAACAGAATCTTGATCAGATCGAGCAGCTCCGGGTAGAGGTAGATACAATGAAGGTTGAGGTCGAAGAGTGGAAAGTCAATATGGTCCGCTTGGCCTCGAAAAAAGAGTGTTCCGGGCATAACTAGCTTTGGTTGAGTTTCAACTCTAAAGTGTAAAGGAAAGGTCTTTGGTTCAGGAGAAAAAGATCGAGGAACTTGAGTCACTATTTAATTTGACCATCTCTGATCGAGAAAATCTGACCAAGGAACTTTAGACGGCCAGGTTGGAGGCAAAAGTGGTCAAGGTTTTAGTTGAGGAGATGGTGGCCATTTACAAGGCCGATGTCGAGGCGGTCCAAGTTCAAGCAAATGATCTCATCGAACTCGCAAAGCGGCAATACCAAAGGGTAGCTCTTGAGGAAATTCATGCTTGAGATTTCTACTTATTGGTTGAAATCGAGAATGAAAAGGAGCTCGAAGTCGAGGCTAAATAGTTTCTTATCCCGAGGACGATAAAGACTCTGAGGGTTTAGGCAAGTCCGAAGACAGAGGAGGTCCCAAGGGTGAAGATGTTGTCCCCGACGAGAACCAGGCCACTTAGGCCTTTAGATAATTTTGTTTTTTGTATTTTTGTTGAGGCTGTTTGGCCTTTGTAAAAGATTTCAGCGGGTCGTTGGGCTCTTGTAAATTAAATTTTTTTATTATGAATATAAGGTTCTCTCCTATCAACAACTTTCAAATTCTCTCTTTGCCTTATTTACTTTTATTTGCTAAGATCTAAATGCCTAAGCATTAAACATATGGGTTTTGTTCAGAGACTCAAAGAAACCTTGCCTTCAACTTTATTTCATTTCAAGGCATCGTGAGGGTTCAGTGTGACTGAAAAAGTACTTAGATTTTTTAGGTCATAGTTTTTCGAGGGTAGCCTTTAGAACCAATTTAGAAATTTTAAGGCCTTGTCTTCTTTGTTACGGGTCCTCAGACGTCTCCGAGCCGCTTTATTTTGGCCGTGGCCTTTTTAGTTCAAGTGTTGCCTAGTGGTCTGGTCACCCCAAACTACCCCGGCTTGTCTAGGATAACAATCCTCGAGTGGGGATGGCCATGGCCTTTACGATATGGGCATTTCATGATAGGACCTATGCCCCAGAGCTTCATTAGCCCGGACCATTCGAGTTTGTTTTTGGATGGTAGTCCCCAAGTGATCGAAGTCGGATTAAGGTGGCCTTGGGATAAAATATTTATCCGCAAGGGAGAGACTTCTTTTTATTCTTGTTTAACATAGTTATACACGTATACATATTTTGTGTAAGGCTCGAGCAATCTATACGGGCATAGTTCATTTGACCATTTGGTCTTTACAGTAAATCTTAACTATCGAGACCCTTCCATCACGAAGTTTATTTCCTTGCTAAAGTTGATATATGATGGTAATTCCCCCCAGTATTCGAGGTTGATCATAGTGAAAAGCCTCAAATACTATTAACGCGATCCATAACACCAATTCATGATCTCCTTCTATTCTAAGTTAGCATTATCCACCGTCACCTTATTAAAAACATTGCTGAAAACCCATTTGGGACAAAATCGGTTCAAGGGAAAAAGAGTGCATCGTGTGCGCCCAGACCTAAAGATGTGTACCGCTTCTTGTTGGTTACCTGCAAGTGTTAGTCCAAAATAATTATAAAGGAAATGAATGGGGTCGTACTGTAGCAGTACTATCGCTTCAAGTGATTTATGTTCCAATTATTCGGTGCTTCCCAGTTCGGCCCCAACTTCCCTTCGTTCAGGTTCCAGGAGTTTCGCGTGACCTTTCTTCGTACTAAGTCCCCAATATTGAAGTGTCGAATGTTATCCCTTCAATTGTAATATCTCTTGGTTTGCTGTTTTTGGGAGACAAGCCAGATGAGGGCGGCTCCGTGCCTTTCATCTAAAAGTTCCAGGCTCGTACTCATAGCCTCATCATTCGATTCCTTTGTTTCATATCAGAATCTAACACTTGGTTCTCTGATTTCAACCGGTATTAGAGCTTCGGCACCATAAACCAACGAGAACGGGGTGGTATCGGTATTGGACTTTGAGGTCATACGGAATGCCCATAGGACTTCGGGTAGGATTTCCTTCCATTTTCCTTTGTCGTTGGTTAACCCATTTTTGAGGTTTTGGAGTATGGTTTTGGTGGTCGATTCTGCTTGTACGTTACCACTAGTAATAAGGTGCTGACATGATCCTTTTGATCTTACGATCCTCAAGAAATTTTTTTAATTTGATGCCGATAAATGTTTTCCCGTTGTCACATATGATTTCGGACAACATTCCGAACTGACATATGATGTTTTCCCAAATAAAGTCTGTCATACCTTCCTTTTTACTACCCCACTTTGGGAATAAGCATATAAATATGACGCTCAGATATCCGAAACGAATAAAATAACGTAGAGGAAGGAGTTTTTTTCAATTAAAGGACAATCGGTTCGGAATTTTATTGAGATTAATCAGAGTCGCCACTTGGGAAGATAATGGTGTCCCAAGTCACCGGTTAATCTCGAATCCGAGGAATTTGACTCTTAAAAATGTCTGCGAAGCAAAGATCCGGATAAGGAACTCTGTTAACCCGGGAGAAGGTGTTAGGCATTTCCGGGTTCCGTGGTTTTAGCACGGTCGCTCTATTGTCGTTCTCGATTCTTGTTTGACTTAATCACAGGTTTTAACAACATATAATGCCTTTTACTTAAGTATTATTTTTATGGAATTTGCGGCATCGCGAAAACACGCCTCGAGTCATACGCCTATGACTTTCGGTGTATTTCAGCTTTGCCGAGATTTGGATTTGAGTCGCACCAAGTGCACACTCGTTCAATGGATAATACGTTAAATCGTGCCCTAAGTAGTCTATCGGCTTTTAATTGTTTTGGGTAAGACTATGGAGTTAACTAGTAGTCTTCCCGAGTCTAATTGTGTTATATCATTACTAAGGGGGCCCCATTTTTTGATATCGGGCGAGGCTCGTCCCAATATATTTTTAAAGTCCCAATCTTAATATATACTACGTTTTCTATATGGTTTTTCCTTAATCGTATTATTACTTTCAAAAATTGGGCCTAGGCCATTATTATTTTCAAAATTGGGCCTCGGTCTTCTGTAACTAGTACTAAATCAGGTCGCTGGATCTGTCCGGGTCATGGTGACCCAAACTGTCTTCAGGCCTTCGCTGTGTAACAGGCCCAAACCAGATGAACATAATAAGAGCAAGAATAGAAAACGTAAAATTCACAGTACACATGATTAAGGGATAACATCAAATACTTTTATTAATCAGAAAGAGAAAAATCGATACACAAGGTACTAGTTCTAATCAAATATCTATATACATGAGAGCTTATTAAACTGACTCTGATTTAGAGCTTTACTAATGGGTTTACACGGTCATTTTTATTGTTTACTAGTGAGAGATTATGAAGCTAACTGTATGTAAAGATATGAAGACTATTTAAAGAAAAGATGAGTAATTTACAACTACACTGTTAACCTACTGATTTTAATACAGATTTAAGCCTATTTGATAGTCTCTAAACATGCTAATTACACGAACAAGATTCATAGTTCTGATTACTGGATTATAATAACTTAAGTATATATTTTAAGTGATTCGAAGCTTAATCATAACTACACCATGGATTCCACTATGACTTAGCGCCTTACAGCGTTATTAATCTAATTATGCTCGACTAACATTTTTTATCTTTAAAACTTACTTATGCTAAAAATGCAGTTCCATATCATATGAGTAACTACGTGATTATGGCTTATGAGATTACTTGTGAAGAACCAGTTAATAATTTAAACTGTGATTAGCTAACTCATATTTTAAGGTTTCACCTATTTAACTAAGTGATATACTACTATGACTATAATATTACTATACTACTACTACTATACTAACTATTACATTGTTATTGTGTTTGCTCTTTTCTGCTACTACATTTATACTACTGCTATAGGTCTAAAATTGAAACAAGAAAGAACAAGTTACAAAGTATACACTATTAAATGAAATCTAAGTCCAGAAGCTTCATTTTATTCAGTCAAATCTTTACAGCTTGATTTCGGACAAGAATATACCTGGATCAATAAGAAGAAGACCAATGAGTCTAAGGGATAGAAGCAAGTAATCAGCAAGGATTCAACAGTAGAGGATTGGATAGCAATGAGCCAAATAACACAGCAACAGCAAGTATGAATCAGCAAAACAACAGAAAACCCAGACCAAACTCGAGCAGAATAACCCAACAAATCAATAGAAATCAGTAAATTCTAACTCGAAAATCCCAGAAATCCTATTGCTCTCTTGCTATATTTTACTCTGAAACTTTATATTCAAAAGCCAGCCCCTAATACACTCTTTTTGGGAGTATATATAGGCATGGGAATGGGCTGAAAACTTGGGGAGAAAGTATGGGATTAATCCCACTTCTCCCCCTCTAAAATTTATAAAATCTACACTAAGGCCCCAAATCAGTTAACAGAAATCCTTCCAGCATGTGCTGGAAGGTTCTAAAGATTCCTTTTATGGGGTTTTTACCAATGTAGCCCTAAGGGTTAAAGATTTTTACAGATTTCCCATTTTAGGGAGACCATTATACCCTTTAATCTCTGCAGAATTGCAGAAATCAGGGGTATAAATGACTCCCTTACCCTCTTAGGTTCTAAATTATTTACCAAAATACTATTTCAAGTTCCAATTGTGCCCCTAAGGGCACTGCTGATTTACCCGACTGCCTAGGTCAAGTTTCAGCTCTTTTGGGATTTATTTGACTAATAGCCAGCCCTTGCATTGGCATTTAAGGGCTGGCCAAGTCTATTGTTAGGAACTATTTCAATTTTAACCTATTTTAGCTTAGTTCCAATTAGTTGAGACCAATTTTAAACTAATTGCAGGACTAGCCTGCTTTATTATTAGAAATTAACTCTTTAAAAACTAGCCAGTCTCAAGTTGAGACTTGGCTTGGGTAATTAAACCCAATTGCTGAACAGTTAGGCCCCAAAACCTTTGCAGGTTTGGCCACTTTAATGTTCAGGGCTCAAGAGAGAGCCTGGGCAAGTCTGCATTTGCAGATTTAGCCATTTTGCACAACCAGCCCCTTTTTAAGGTGGACTGTGTGTTAGGGTCTTATAGAGTTGGTCAACCTTTTGCAAAGTTGACCACTCTTAGGCCAATTATTGCTTAATAACCTATTTTTGTTCATTAAAGACTAATTAAACTAATTGCAGGATTAGCCTGCTTAATTGAGCTATTTAACTAATGGCCAGTCTCAAGTTGAGACTTAGCCTGGGCAATTGAAGCCCAATTACTGAACATAGGCTGGACTAAGGTCTTTGCAGACTTAGCCACCTAAAGTTCAGGGCTCAAATAGAGCTTGGGCAAGTCTGCCTTTGCAGACTTAGCCAGTTATTACACAACTAACCCTTGAAGGTGGGCCAGTGTGTTGGACCATGTAGAGTTGGTCAATTTGCAAAATTTACCACTCTTTGGTCACCTATTTATCTTATATCCTATTGTTATTTGATTTTCAGTTTCATCCTATTTCAAAACTAACCACTTTAGGAAACCTAGCACTAACAGCTATAACCAATTCACCTAAAGTTCAATCGGTGTTAATCAAACACTCACACTCAACCAGAACCAATAAAACTAAATCAACTTCAACATGGATTGCATATTAAGACACATAAAATCAAACAAGGTGTAATAATCAACCAAAACTCAGAAAAGGCAAATGATATGGTTGAATTTCAGTTAATTAACTCACTTTATCCAATTTTATGAGACAAAGTATGAACTTATGTTAATTAAGACCTAATTACTACCAGTTCAAGTCATATGAAAGTTTGAACAACTTCAAAATCACCTAGGTTCATGGCATAGACATACACAGAAACAAAAAGACCTAACAAACAACCAGTATGAAAGATCTCATATGGTTCACAAGATGAAAGAGGAGAAGAGAATCAAGGTGACCTTCAACTTATCAGAAACAAAACATGATTTAAAAACAACGAACAGAAGTAAAAAAGAACAACTATCAACTGTCAAACTTTGAGATGAATCAGAAGCCAACAGTCGAAAGTGACACAGAAAAGATGAATTTCTCAATCTTAGAGCAAAGAACCATGTGATCAAACAAGACATATGATGGATAAAGTCCTATTACTAACAGGCTCCGAAGGAACATGTTACGAAATCCTATGACTAAGCATAAGAGATACGGGCAAAAGATGTGAAACAAGAGAAGAAACAACTGGTAAGAAATTTAGAACTAATCATGCGAAGAAACAGGAAAGATAAACACGACAAGAAAAGAACTAATGATAAGCAAAGAGATAGAAAAACCCTAACATAACAGACTCTTAGAAAATGAACAGATTCATGTTGTGAAACGGAAGAAGATAAACAGAATAACAGAAGAAATTTTAAACATAGCATGTGAAACACAGGAACAAAATAAAGAACAAAAACAACGGAGGACAACATAGAACAAACCCTATGACTAACATGTGAAGCACAAAAACAAAGGTAAACATAACATGCAAGATGAAAGAAGTCAAAGAAGCAGAAAAGGGAACGGGGTACTTAGCTCGCACGGCAGGTCCCCTGAGCTTCCTATTCCCTTTCTTTTCTTATTCCCCCTTTTTTTTGTTTTCTCTTTCTGACTTTCTTGTTTGGACTTCAAGACGAAGCCTTTATGAGTTTTGAGTTGCATAGGGATGTTTGGGAGGATAAAAGATAAGGCCTTGAAGAGGTTTGAATTTGGGGGTCGCCGGAGTTAGGTTTCCGGCGACCTTCTTTTGGATATTCGACGAGTTCCAGGGATCTTCGAGGGATATGGGTGGTATGGTTGGGTAGATCTCACCAAGACGGTTCGATCGGCATTAGTTTGGCAGGGTGATTCGTTGTTTGGTGGTCACCAACGGAGTTCCGGTCACCGGCGTTATAGAACAAGGTTTGTCTTCTAGGGTTTCTGGGTGTTTGTGGTGAAGAAGAAAGAAAAGAAGAAGAGAAAAGATGAGAGGGGGAGTTAGAAAGGCCGGCGACCACCGTGGAGAGTGGTGGCCGCCATGGCCAACGAGGTCTGAAGAAGACGAAGCGGGGAGAGAAGAGAGGGGGCTTGGGGGCGGCTAGGTTAGGGAAATATGTAAAAATGGCGAAAAATTCTCAGACAAAAGCCTTATATAGGCCACTTGTCTGAGGTAATCTGGACCGTCCATTCGATGGAGATCAACGGTCGTGCTTGGCGTTACTTATACGACGCCGTTTTGATTCTTAAAGAACTCCGCTAATTATCTCAGCCATCGGATCAAGCATAACGGACGGCTGAGATCACATCTCCCTTCACGGATCAGGCCTAGCCCTTGGGCCAATGCAGACTGGGCCACCAATTACAATTATTTTGGCCCAAATCAATTATACCTATATATATATTTTTTTTGTATTTTTCTGATTTCAATTATTTATGTATTTTCTTTTATACTTTCTTTTTATTTTCTTTTATGGATTATTATAAAATCCTAATTTCCTACTTACTCTAATTATTTAATATTTTTTGGCAATTTTCTACTATTTTCCCTAATTTCCGCTACCTAAACTATTTTTGGTAATTTTCTTCTTAAAACTTAACTAATTAAAACAAAGTAATTATCTAGCTAATTTTTTTTTGATTTTTCTAATTTTTATTTATCCAAATACATAAAGTATAGCTAATTTCAAACAAAACAAATAATTGCACTCAAAAACATATTTATTTTGATTTTGGAATTATTTGCCCGGTGCAAAAATCACGTGCTCACAGCTGCCCCTCTTTGCTCGGGAACACGAAGAGTTTCAGTGCAAAGACAAGTGAGCGGAAATGAGAGATTTTTGCACATTGACACATTTCGTAAAAGCATTTGTGAAAACCTTTTGACCGCACCCTGCTTTAGAGGTTGCCTACATATCCTGGGCTAAATAGGAATCAGGTCAGTGTAGTTGGGGAAGGTGTGGCAGTTTAAAAACTACCAGACTCACTGTTGCATTGACACTGTTGAGACCTGCTGACATACTCCTTATTACACCGGGGGGAAAATGTAAAATGAAGAAGCTATCTAAGCTATGATCCTACAATTACAATTGTTCCTAATCTAGCTTTTGCTCTTCTTTCTCTTTTCTTGATTTTCTGTGATGCCGACTCTCTTTTTGTTGATTTTCTTTGATGCCGACTCTTTTTTTTTTGGTTGATTTTCTTTTCTTGCTTTCCCCTTTTTTTTCAATGGTACTTCTTATCCTCGGGCTAAAACCTGCTCAAAGCAAAACAACAAACTTTTTTTTTCTTTTTCTGCCCAGTGTGAGCTTTTAGCTATATAAACCATAACTTGTAGAAATGTATTCCCGAGTTTGAAGGTGGGCACCTAACAGAATTTAAACGTGCAATGCGATGCAGAAAAGTATTCCCTTGTTTGAAGGTGGGCGCCTAATAGAAATTAAACGTGCAATGCGATGTAGAAAAGTATTCCCGTATTTGAAGGTGGGCACCTAACAGAAATTAAACATGCAAATGCGATGCAGAAATGTATTCCCGTGTTTGAAGGTGGGCGCCTAACGGAAATTAAACGTGCAATGCGATGCAAAAAAGTATTCCCGTGTTTGAAGGTGGGCGCCTAATAGAAATTAAACGTGCAATGCGATGCAGAAAAGTATTCCCGTGTTTGAAGGTGGGCGCCTAACAAAAATTAAACGTGCAATGCGATGCAGAAAAGTATTCCCGTGTTTGAAGGTGGGCGCCTAACAGAAATTAAACGTGCAATGCGATGCAGAAAAGTATTCCCGTGTTTGAAGGTGGGCGCCTAACAGAAATTAAACGTGCAATGCGATGCAGAAAAGTATTCCCGTGTTTGAAGGTGGGCGCCTAACAGAAATTAAACGTGCAATGCGATGCAGAAAAGTATTCCCGTGTTTGAAGGTGGGCGCCTAACAGAAATTAAACGTGCAATGCGATGCAGAAAAATATTCCCGTATTTGAAGGTGGGCGCCTAACAGAATTTAAACGTGCAATGCGATGCAGAAAAGTATTCCCGTATTTGAAGGTGGGCGCCTAACGGAATTTAAACGTGCAATGCGATGCAGAAAAGTATTCCCGTATTTGAAGGTGGGCGCCTAACAAAAATTAAACGTGCGATGCGATGCAGAAAAGTATTCCCGTATTAGAAGGTGGGCACCTAACAGTAATTAAACGTGCAATGCGATGCAGAAAATATTCCCGTATTAGAAGGTGGGCACCTAACAGAATTTAAACGTGCAATGCGATGCAGAAAAGTATTCCCGTATTTGAAGGTGGGCGCCTAACAGAATTTAAACGTGCAATGCGAATGCAGAAAAGTATTCCCGTATTTGAAGGTGGGCGCCTAATAGAAATTAAACGTGCAATGCGATGCAGAAAAGTATTCCGTGTTTGAAGGTGGGCGCCTAACAGAAATTAAACGTGCAATGCGATGCAGAAAAGTATTCCAGTGTTTGAAGGTGGGCACCTAACAGAAATTAAACGTGCAATGTGATGCAGAAATGTATTCCCGCAGGCTGAGGACTGGGGAGTGGATTTTAAAAAATGCTACCTTCCTCTTTTTGGTATTTTTTTTACCAATTATCTCTTGCATGTGAATTTCTCCACTTATTGGCGAACTTTCTCCTTTTGTGTTTTCTATTTTCCGCAGTGGTCACATTCACTTTAAAGTAATTAGTGACAATTGTTTCCTGCATGAAACAAAATTTATTGGATATAAACTGCTGGCAACTGGCATCTGCCGTCCCTGCCTCTTATTGTTTTTCTCTTTTTGCTTTTTCTCCTGCTGTGTAACTTTTAGCTGCTTGTCTCTTTCCATTTTTGTTTTGTTTTCTTTTCCTTTGGCCATGTTTGCCAAGCTTCCTTATTTCCTTCCTATCTCTTCCTTCTTTCTGACCCAGTGTTGTTTCAGCTTTCCTTATCAGGAGCTGGTAGTTAGCTCTCAAAAGGTAAACAGTGAAATGCAGAAAAAATGAAAGAGGGTAAAGGTGTTTTGGAGAGATAATATAACTTATCTGGGTATTTGCTGGCTGATTCCACTGACCATGCCATGTATTTAAACTCTAACCCAGTTCGTTCCAATCATTATTCTGACTCTGAATTGTTTCCAACCCAAACCGATACTGTTTTTTGTTGCCTTTTCTCTTTTTTTGGTAGTCCTCACGATCGCCCTACGGTGCCTCGAAAGGTTTTCACCAATAGAACTCTCTCATTTATTCTCTTAACCTCACAATCACCTCACAGTGCCGGTTAAGGTTTTCACTGATGAGACTCTCTCATTTTTTACTTTTTCATTTTTTCTTTTGTCTTTTATTTTCTTACCACGGGTGTTGTTCGATGTCTTGCTCTTCCTTCATTGCATTCGTTATCATTTCGGAATTGATCAGAAGCTCTTTCTTTGGACTGTAGCGTGGCTTTTGGATGGGTTAAGAAAGAAAGGCATAAATGCTCAAAACTTCACGAGGGTTCAAAAATATTTACAACTCTCGGAATTATTAAACATAACTTCTACCCCGGTTTCAATATGTGGGGAATTTTTGGATTTTTTCTTTATTGTGACTGAACCTCAGAGAGGCTGCCTACGTACCCTTTGGGGATCAAGTCAGACGTAGTTCATCCAACTTCAGTAGTTAGATGGATTTCTTTTTGACTTTTTCCCAATTTTTTGTTTTTTCTCTTCTTTTTTTTCCTTTTTTTTCTTTATTTTTTTTCTTTTCATCATTATTTTTTCATCATTATTTCCATCGTTTTCCATCATCATTTTTTCATCATTTTTTTTTCATTTTGTCAATTTCGATCTTATTGCGCTATAAGCGATTCCGAGAGAGGGATATGAAAGAATATATTCATTAAGGCTCAAAGGGGGTTGTCAATAGATAAAGTGTTTGGATAGAGAATAAAACGCCTTCATCATTTCAATTCCAAAATCACAACAAAATACAAAACACATAATTGAAAAGGAATCATACATAGTATCTTTTGATCGCATCTGAATTGATAGCAGTCTCTACGCACCTTCCTTCAACATCTGTTAAATATAATGCCCCATTGGACAACACCCGCGATACCACAAATGGTCCTTGCCAATTTGGCGCAAATTTGCCCTTTGCCTCGGCCCAATGCGGTAAGATACGCCTCAATACGAGTTGTCCGACTTCAAACTTTCAAGGTCGTACCTTCTTATTGTATGCTCTGGCCATTCTTCGTTGATACAATTGCCCATGACAAACTACGGCCAACCTCTTCTCATCAATTAAACTCAATTGTTCCAACCGGGCTTTTACCCATTCATCGTCATCTATCCCAGCTTCAGCTATGATCCGTAATGACGGTATTTCTACTTCTGCGGGTATAACAGCCTCCGTTCCATACACCAGTGTGTAAGGTGTGGTTCTGATAGAAGTACGCACTGTCGTGCGGTAACCCATGAGAGCAAAGGGTAGCTTTTCATGCCATTGCCTGGATCCTTCCACCATCTTTCGGAGAATCTTCTTGATATTCTTATTCGTCGCTTCTACTGCACCATTCGCCTTTGGCCTGTAAGGTGTGGAATTGCGGTGTGTGATCTTAAATCTCTCGCAAACTTCCACCATGAGATGACTGTTTAGATTGGCTCCATTATCCGTGATGATCATTTTGGGAATTCCAAATCGGCATATAATATTCTCATGCACAAAATCCACCACCGCTTTCTTCGTTACTGCCTTGAACGTCTTCGCCTCAACCCACTTGGTGAAATAATCAATTACAACCAAAATGAACCTATGCCCATTGGAAGCGGCTGGATCTATCGGGCCGATAACATCCATGCCCCAAGCGACAAAGGGCCAAGGTGCAGACATTGTATGCAACTCATAAGGCGGGGAGTGGATCAGATCCCCATGTACCTGGCATTGGTGGCATTTTCTTACATACCTGATACAATCACGCTCCATAGTGAGCCAATAATACCCGACTCTCAAAATATTCTTTGCCAGGACATACCCGCTCATATGGGGTCCACATGCTCCAACATGTACTTCAATCATAATCTCATCAGCTTGTTGTGCATCCACACACCTCAACAATCCCAGGTCTGGTGTTCTTTTGTATATAACTCCTCCACTGAGGAAAAATCCGTTAGCTAAACGCCTGATGGTTCTCTTTTGGTCTCCAGTGGCCTGCTCCGGGTATTTGCCAACTTTCAGGTATTCCCTGATATTATGATACCACGGTTCTCCATCCGATTCTTCTTCCACAGCAAAGAAATAAGCATTCTGATCACGGACTTGGATCTGGAGTGGATCTATATATGTCTTGTCCGGATGGTGTAGCATGGAGGACAGTGTGGCCAAAGCATCTGCGATCTCATTGTGCATTCTTGGGATGTGCTTGAACTCTATAAACTGGAATCTTTGGGACAACTCGTGCAAACAATACCGGTAAGGTATCAATTTCAAATCTCGTGTCTTCGATTCTCTCTGAATTTGGTGTACCAAGAGATCCGAGTCACCCATGACCAAAATCTCTTGAATACCCATGTCAATTGCCATCCTTAATCCCGAAGCTGAGCCGTGAAGGGATAGTGTTGACCCCTACCTGATACCGCTTCGATACCAATGCCCTTGCTATTGACGGCTCCGTCGAAGTACATTTTCCATCCCGGCCTCTCATCTTGCTCCATTTCCTCGACAATCATTGCCTCCTTATCCGGAAAGTACGTCTTCAATGGTTCATACTCATCATCCACCGGATTCTCGGCTAAGTGGTCTGCAATAGCTTGTGCCTTCATCGTCGTACGAGTCACATAGATAATGTCAAATTCTATGAGCAGAATCTGCCATTTGGCCAGTCTTCCCATAGGCATAAGCTTCTGAAATATGTACTTCAGAGGATCCAGTCGTGATATCAAGTATGTGGTATATGCCGACAAATAATGCTTCAATTTCTGAGCTACCCAGATCAACGCACAACAAGTTCTTTCAAGTTGAGTATATTTCACCTCGTAGGATGTAAACTTCTTACTGAGGTAATATATGGCTTGTTCTTTCTTGCCTGTCTCGTCTTGCTGACCCAGTACACAACCAAAGGAGTTATCAAGCATTGTCAGATAAAAAATCAGAGGTCGCCCTGGTTCTGGAGGAACTAACACTGGAGGATTAGCCAAATATTCCTTGATCTTGTCAAAGGCTTCTTGACACTCGTCGGTCCATTTCACTGCTGCATCTTTCTTCAACAACTTGAAGATCGGCTCACCCGTTGATGTTAATTGAGCAATGAATCGACTAATGTAATTCAACCTTCATAGTAAACTCATTACCTCCTTCTTGTTCTTCGGCGGAGGTAGACTTTGGATAGCCTTGATCTTTGATGGATCTAGTTCAATACCTCGCCAACTCACTATAAACCCCAGCAATTTCTCTGAAGGTACTCCAATGGCGCACTTCGCAGGATTGAGCTTTAAATTGTACCTCCGGAGTCTTTGGAAAAACTTTCTCAAATGTCTCACATGATCAGGTTGCTTTTTGGACTTTATGATGACATCGTCCACATATACTTCAATTTCTTGATGCATCATATCGTGAAACATTGTGGTCATTACCCTCATATAAGTTTCCCCAGCATTCTTCAATCCAAACGGCATTACTCTGTAACAATATGTTCCCCAAGGTGTAATGAAGGCAGTTTTCTCAGCGTCTTCTTCGTCCATCAGGATCTGGTGATAACCGGCATAACAGTCCACAAATGAACCGATTTCATTACTTTGGCAATGGGAAGTCATCCTTCGGACTGGCTTTGTTAAGGTCTCTATAATCCACACACACTCTGGTTTTTCCATCTTTCTTTGGTACCGGCACAACATTTGCCACCACGTGGGGTATTTGGTGACTCGTATGACCTTTGCCTCAAACTGCTTATTCACCTCTTCTTTTATCTTCACACTAATGTCCGTTTTGAATTTCCGCATTTTTTGCTTTACCGGCCGGCATTCAGAATAGATAGGCAACTTGTGTACCACCAAATCGGTGCTAAGTCCGGGCATGTCATCATAGGACCAGGCAAAAATGTCCTTAAACTCATGTAACAACCTTATCAATTCATCCCTGAGGGGTGCCTCCAAATGAACACTAATCTTTGTTTCCCGGACATTGTCTTCGCTCCCCAAATTTACAGATTCTGTATCACTCAGATTCGGTTTGGGTTTTTCCTCATATTGTTTCATGTCCTTACTTATTTCCTCCAGGACTTCCTCATCCTCACATTCTATCTCACTATCTTCCTCAATCTCTTGTATGGTAATGTGACTATCAGAACTGGATCTAGAATCCTTCACGCATGACATGGCATCAGAATCAACACATGCAGAACTGTACAAAAGAAAAAATAAAGAAAAATAAGGCAAAAGGTGAAGAAAAAGGGAAAAACTGCATTTCATTGATAAAAAGATGAACAAAGTTCGGGATACATTTGATTTTTCATGAGGGGGGTGGGAGGACTACAAAAGTAACAATTATTTTTCTGGGAAAGCAATGATGAAATTTTTGGAGCTAACTACCAGGACTCCTTCCTGATAGGGAAAGGAGTGGCTTTCCAATTGTTCAACATGATTCCAGGTCCCACAAACTGCACATCCATTTTGCTTGAGCCTTCCCCCACTTCAACCATATTCACATCCCCAAATATCTTCTCAAAACTCAGAATTTCTTCATCATGTTGGGTCTCGATGTACTTTCTCGCAACAGATGTCCGATATTTTGTACCAGGCTTGATGAAGGTGTCAGATAGTTTGGGTATAGGCTTAGGCAGGGTCCAGTTCTTTTTGGTTTTGGAGGCTCTCTGGATGTCGGCAAAGGTGGGTTTGAACCCTAAGCCGAAAGTACCTTTGTTTTCCGGAAGTTGAACCGGTTGGATAACTCCTTGCAATGCTTTGCCCAATCCCTTTCCTGGCGCAAACCCGTTTTTGAGCATTTCCTTGGCCACCATCACAGCAGTTGGTGCCACCATAGGGATCGTCAATTTTTCCCCTTCAGCAATTCTGTTCACTGTTATGGCATCTGTCACTTGATAGACCCAAGGACCCCTATCTCCGTCAGCATCATCAAACGATGTCACCATATTGCAGGCATTTTCTTCCCTATGTACCACAATTTCCTGTTGCTCCCACTCGAATTTGACCATCTGGTGTAAAGACGATGGTACTGCCTTGGCCACGTGGATCCAGGGTCGGCATAGCAACAAATTATATGACACAGCAATGTCGAGCACCTGAAATTCCATAGTAAAATCCACAGGACCAATGGTCACCTCCAGAATAATGTCTCCCAATGTATTCTTACCTCCACCATCGAATCCTCTCACATTTATACTGTTCTTGCGGATTCTGTCCGGACTGACGTTCAACTTCCCCAAAGTCGACAATGGGCAAATGTTAGCGCTTGATCCATTATCTATCAACACTCTGGTTACCACCGACTCCTCACTTTTTACTGTAAGGTAAAGTGCCTTATTGTGCTCGGTTCCTTCAACAGGCAATTCCTTATCTAAAAATGTGATCCTATTAGACTCGAAGATCTTGCTGGTAATCCTTTCCAGGTGGCAAACTGAGATCTTTTCTGGAACATGAGCCTCGTTCAGTATCTTCATTAAAGCCTTCCTGTGTTCTTCTGAGTGTATTAACAAATATAGCAAAGTGATCTGCGCAGGGGTCTTCCTCAGCTGCTCATTTATAGAGTAATTTTGTGACTTTATCTTTTTGAGGAATTCCTCTGCCTCTTCTTCTGACACTAGCTTCTTTAACTGGTTCTCTTTCACTGTTTTCATTATTCTCAACTCTTCTGGGGCAAAGCACCTCCCAGATCGAGCCAGACCGTGGGTTTTATTGATTTCCCCAGATACCTCTTTTCCTTTATAGATCACTGCTACCATATTGTAATTCCAAGGTACAGTCTTTGTGCACACTACCGGCATCTGCACCACCGGTCTTATGATTACTGCTTCCACACTCGCGCCTTTCACAGTCAATATCGACTTCACTCCTTGTACTACAACTTTCAAACCCTCCACCACTACCGGCTTTTCTGCTGGTTCTTCAACAATCACTTTTTCTTTCTCGGCTTCCTTTTCTGTTCTACCACTTGCCTTTATCATCATAACAGACTGAGACGGCTTCCGATGCTCTCACCCTGCACCAATTCTATCATGTGCGTTTCATAGTGAGTTGGCAGTAGGTTTTGGGTGATGTTTGGAGCTTCTGGAGCTTGAATTTCAATTCTCCGATTATCAATAAGATCCTGGATGGCATTCTTCAGTTGCCAACACTTTTCAGTATAATGGCCTGGTGTTCCCGAACAATATTCACACCTGACAGATTGATCAATGTTTTTCGGAGGTGGATTTGGAAGTTTAGGTGCAACTGGGCTCAACATCTCCAACTCTTTCAATCTGTGATAAAGGCTAGTATATGATTCTCCCAACGGGGTGAATGTTTCCTTGCCTTATTTCTCCATTCTGAGTTAGGCCTGGGTCTGTTTGGGTTTCTGTAGGGTTTAGAAGTGGGGTATGTGTTTTGGGTGTGGTAAACATTTTGTGGGGCTTGGGATCTCCACATATGTGGTGGTGGTGGTGAGTAGGTTTGGGCTTGCGGGTGGTGGTAGTGTGGGATTGTTGGTGGGTAAGATGGTGGTGGTGGGTTATATGCGGTTGGTGTGTTGTATGGGGTTGGTGGGTAAGATGGTGGTGGTGGGTTATATGGGGTTGATGGGTTTGATGAGTTGGTGGTAGAGTCTTGGTGGGTAGTGATGCGGGTTACGGTTCCATGGCCTGCTTTCTACAGTTGCTACCTCTTCCTTTTTCTTCTTTCACATTGCTCCTCCGTTCCCAGTCTGCATTGCTTGATTTGTGGCCTTAATGGCCGAAAAACTCATGATTTTGTTTGTTTTCAAACCTTCCTCAACAAAGCTTCCCATCTTCACGACTTCATTGAAACTTTTTCCAATTGCTGACAC
The DNA here is from genome assembly GCA_032618575.1 of Nicotiana noctiflora. Classification (NCBI taxonomy): domain Eukaryota; kingdom Viridiplantae; phylum Streptophyta; class Magnoliopsida; order Solanales; family Solanaceae; genus Nicotiana; species Nicotiana noctiflora. The sequence continues at coordinate 147,904 of JASVEL010008410.1, read as the reverse complement.
TAAATGACCGTAATATGTAGGCTCCAAAGCTTGTAGGAAACAATCCACCATCTCTCCTTCCTTCATTGGTGGATCTACTCTTGCAGCCTGCTCCCTCCATCTGAAACCGAACTCCCTGAAGCTTTCCCCTGGCTTTTTCTCCATCTTTGTAAGGGATAGTCTATCAGGTATGATTTCTAGATTGTATTGAAAGTGATTTGCAAAGGCTTGCGCAAGATCATCCCAGACGAACCACCTTGTATGATCTTGTCGGGTATACCACTCTAAAGCTGAACCACTTAGACTCTGGCTGAAATACGCCATCAATAGCTCATCCTTGCCTCCTGCACCTCTCATTTTGCTACAGTATCCCCTGAGGTAGGGCACCGGATCTCCATGTCCGCTATACATATCGAATTTTAGCAACTTAAATCCAACGGGAAGTTGCACTTCAGGGAATAGACATAAATCCTTGTATGCCACACTCACTTGCCCTCCCAATCCTTGCATATTGCGAAAGGCATTTTCCAGACTTTTCACCTTTCTGGCCATCTCTTCTTGCCCTGTATTCTTGGCAATTCTATCTTCACTCGTCTTTATCAGCGGAGTATGAGACTCGTGCTGTCGGAAAGTTGGTTCGGGCGGGTAGTAATGAGGATCCTGTATGTGGAACATCAATTCACTAGATGATTTGTGAAAGGCAGCAGGCGGAGGTGCCACATACACTGGAGCAACTTGGGGTAGATGAGGTGGTGCTTGTTTTGTTGGAGGTGGTGGTACTTGGGAAGTGGAGGCATAATAGTGATGGTAATCACGGTATGTGGAGGATGAATTCATCGTAGGTGGTTCAGGATTGGGGTTAGCTGGAGGGATGTATGTGGGATTAGCAGGGTAAGTTGGCAAGGGTTGACCTCTAGACCAAGCCTGGTACATTTCGGCCATCTGCTGCTTTAATTTGTACATTTCCTCCTTCATCCCTGCTACGTCTACAATTTCCTCTTCTTGAGCAGGATCCACAATAGTTGCCTCAATTTCTTGGGACACAGCTTTCGTCATCTTCTTGTATCTTGTGTTGTATGGGTGGGTAGCCAGAATGCCAGTTACCAATAAAATCTGGACTCACAAGCATCAACACCCATTAGTTGTTAGCGCATGAGAAAATAAAATGCAACGACTTTAAGACAAACACATTTTCCTCGAGTAGTCATGCATCATCCCGGCCGCTGCTCATTTGAACCAATCAATTCTTTTTTCTTCTTTCTCTTTTTTTTTCTTTTTCTCTTTTTTTCTTTTCTTTCTTTCTTCTTTTTTTTTTCTTTCCTTTCTTCTTCTTTTTTTTTCTTTTTCTTTCTCTCTCTTTTTCTTGTCATTTTCATAATTACGTTCCTATTTATTTGCCTATCAAAATTAGAAGAAATGACATAAAGCAAAAGAATTGATAACAACACTTGATTTTCATTAAAAATTCAAAATGTTGATTACAAAATGATGTTGTAAAAGAAAAAAAAATATATAAAAAGATGATGCATGCCCTATGAATACATTAATGCTCCTAGTGCCCACGAGACATCGTTCGGTCTTCCCGCGGGCCTATATGCTAATCCCCTTTGGAGCCTATCTAGGTCAGACATGACTTGTTGCACGAAGAACTTCACCGCTGATACAAAGGTTCCTCGAGATATATCTTCACACAGTTGACTCTTTCGGGTGATGTATTGAGCAATGCGAACAATCTTCTCTCGAATGACCCCTTTTTCTTGCAACAATCGGCTTATTGGTTCAGTGCGAGCATCCAAGGTATTTTGGTTATCTTTCTGCACTTGCTGCAGCTCCAATTCTAGTCTAGCCATAGTTGTGTAACAATGCTCTCTCTCTTCTTCAAGATCCTTGATAATCTTGTTACTTTTAACCGTGGCTGAAATCATTTTCTTTCTAAGCTGAGCTACCTCAAATTCGTGTTTATCTTGTAATTGCCGAACCAACTTGGCTCTTTCCTCAGCATCTCTGGCTATTTGCTTCCGAGCCTTGACTAATACCTTTTCAGCTTTGTCCAAGTCAAAGCTGTAGTCATTTACTTTGCGCCGGAGAATCTCAATTAATTTCTCATCCCGGGCTAAGCAAACCGGGGTCTCGGATGCAATTTTCATTTGAGCAATCTGAGCCTTCAACATTTCGTTTTCTTTCTTCAGTTGTTTCTTCTCTCCTTCATCAGATGCTGCCTGTAAACCACTTTCAAAGTGGAGATTTCTCAATTTATCGTCCAACAAGCTGATTTTGGCCTTGTATTCTTTTTCTTTGGCCGTCCAGTTCTGATTCTCCTTGGATTGCTCTATCAAATCTTGCAGGTGAGGTCTTTTCAAAAGACGTTCGTGCTCAACACCCCGTCGGTACCATGTGGAGTATCCTGGCGATACTTCTCCCCGGGCTCTATTCTGCACACACAAGTATCCATTTTCAGATTTTGACACTCATTCCAGATTTGCCGGATCTTTGCTTCCGGGAATTGCCCATCCGGACCGATTTCTATAGCTTGTGAACTGAGGTCCCCGTCTCTCGGAATAATTTGACATCTACCCAACTGTCGCAGGGCCCTGTATGGGGCATAAGGTTGGATGCTTTTCAAGCCCATGATCAAAAATGGCGATCCTTCCGTCGGCATATATATTACCTCGTCAAGAGGTAGCCAATCATATGTCCAATCGATTTGGCCATCAGTTAATGATCGAAGATGCAAAATCCAATCTTTGACTCCCTCCGGCAATTTCACTTCTTTTGTTCTCGTACAGAATTCTTCTAAACATGTTTGTTTAGCTGAACCATAGCTTGAGAACGAAGGATGATGGCATAGATGTTCAATTAACCAAATTTGCAAAATCAAATTACACTTTTCAAAGAAGTTGGCTCCCGCTTTGCATGCAGTCAGAGCACGATAGATGTCAGCTACAATCATTGGGGCTAGAGTACAATTGTCTTGTACTATCAATGTGCTAGCTACCCCGACAACCTTTATGCTGATATGTCCATCTTTCCTCGGAAATATGACAATTCCGAGAAATGCCACTAAGAAAGCAAACCTCCGGTGCTCCTCCCATTTTGCTCGGTTGGACTTGCTGCATAACTTGTTCGTGGGGTCGTTGAAACCCCCGATGTGTCCATACCTACTATATATGGAGTTTAAGTAATAAAACCTATTGGCTAGATCTTCATTGTGAACATTCCTGGCAATTTTCAAAGAGTCCAGAAAATGATGCACCGTTACCGTCCTTGGAGATACCGGGTATTTCCCTTTTAACGGAACCTCAGTTTTTTCGATATAGAAAGCAATTTCCTCTAGAGTAGGGGTGAGTTCAAAATCTCGGAGATGCAATACATTGTGTGCCGGATCCCAAAATGTGACCAACGCTCTAATCACGTCGCCCCGGGGGATTATGTCTAATAACCCCGTAAGATCTTTCAAGTAACCTTTGACCCAGTCCTGACCATCTGATCCAATGCCTTGCCATCACAGTTTCAGCTCCAAAGGGATTTTATTTAAGGAGAAATGTTCATTCATCATTGTGCTCGTCCCGCACATTTATTAAGGCGATTTTATTTAGAAAAAAGAAAAAAGAAAAATCTTTTTCAATGCAAGTTTTCATTTTTTTCTTAAAGAAATATGGTTTTCAAAGTGGCCATTTTTGCCAAAAACGGCCTTCTGGCGTCCTTTCGGAACATTCGGCCGTTTCTAAAAATAGCAATCACCTCGATTATTTGCAAAGGAAAATCTTTTTGTTCTTTTTCTAAAAGTGTGGTTGGACCCGTTTAAGGGTTGCCTACGTATCTCACCTAATGGCGAGAATCAAACCTGCGTAGTTCGGTCAAATTAATTGACCAATTATTTCAACAAAAATTGTTCCACCTATTTTTTTTTCAAATTTTCAAATTTTTCGGATACCTATTTTCTATAACTCTTATTTTCCCTCTCTTTTTTTTTTCAACAATTTTTTTATCCTCGGGACTTTGCCGGTCCGCATAACGATCAAGGACAATAATAATGCAACACATAATATGCTCGGTCTTTTCAAATACCGGGTCACCTGTCCTAGACGGACCCAACCCCTGTGTTGAGTCCCCTAAGTCAGATATGATGCAAATAATCGTCCTAGACCTATGTTCAAAATCTTACGGTTTCATAGAATGCTAGACCGTGTACCCGAGCGGACAACTCGAATCGAGGAGGGGGCTACGTACCGGTGACTCGCAAAGTCAATCGGCTTTATAACTTATCCGGCCTCTATTTTCTTAATTTAGGGTGACTTTAACAGAAAGGAGAGTCTCAAAGCGATAAAGCACATAGCATGTTGTTCAAATCATATAATGAAGTCAAACAATATCATGAACGGAAATTCTAAAGAGCTCGAGTTCTTAAACCCTGAAACCGAAGTTCGGGGTTGGAATCCCCAGCAGAGTCGCCAGAGCTGTCACACCTCCCTTTTTACTACCCCACTTTGGGAATAAGCATATAAATACGCTCATAGGGTATAGCCCGACGCTTAGATATCCGAAACGGATAAAATAACGTAGAGGAAGGAGTTTTTTCCAAGTAAAGGACAATCAGTTCGGGATTTTATTGAGATTAATCAGAGTCGCCACTTGGGAAGATAATGGTGTCCCAAGTCACCGGTTAATCCTCGAATCCGAGGAATTTGACTCTTAAAAATGTCTGCGAAGCAAAGATCCGGATAAGGAACTCTGTTAACCCGGGAGAAGGTGTTAGGCATTTCCGGGTTCCGTGGTTTTAGCACGGTCGCTCAATTGTCGTTCTCGATTCTTGTTTGACTTAATCACAGATTTTAACAACATATAGTGCCTTTTACTTAAGTATTATTTTTATGGAATTTGCGGCATCGACACGCCTCAAGTCATACCGCAACTAGTACGCCTATGACTTTCGGTGTATTTCAGCTTTGCCAAGATTTGGATTTGAGTCGCACCAAGTGCACACTCGTTCAATGGAAAATACGTTAAATCGTGCCCTAAGTAGTCTATCGGCTTTTAATTGTTTTGGGTAAGACTGTGGAGTTAACTAGTAGTCTTCCCGAGTCTAATTGTGTTATATCATTACTAAGGGGGCCCCGTTGTTTGATATCGAGCGAGGCTCATCCCAATCTATTTTTAAAGTCCCAATCTTAATATATACTACGTTTTCTATATGGTTTTTCCTTAATCGTATTATTACTTTCAGAAATTGGGCCCAAGCCATTATCATTTCCAAAATTGGGCCTGGGCCTTCTGTAACTAATACTAAATCAGGTCGCTGGATCTGTCCGGGTCATGGTGACCCAAACTGTATTCAGGCCTTCGCTGTGTAACAGGCCCAGACCAGATGAACATAATAAGAGCAAGAATAGAAAACGTAAAATTCAGAGTACACATGATTAAGGTGTTAACATCAAATACTTTCATTAATCAGAAAGAGAAAAATCGATACACAAGGTACTAGTTCTAATCAAATATCTATATACATGAGAGTTTATTAAACTGACTCTGATTTAGACCTTTACTAATGGGTTTACACGGTCATTTTTATTGTTTACTAGTTAGAGATTATGAAGCTAACTGTATGTAAAGATATGAAGACTATTTAAAGACAAGATGAGTAATTTACAACTTCACTATTAACCTACTGATTTTAATACAGATTTAAGCCTATTTGATAGTCTCTAAACATGCTAATTACACGAACAAGATTCATAGTTCTGATTACTGGATTATAATAACTTAAGTATCTATTTTTAAGTGATTCGAAGCTTAATCATAACTACACCATGGATTCCACTATGACTTAGTGCCTTACAGCGTTATTAATCTAATTATGCTCGACTAACGTTTTTTATCTTTAAAACTTACTTATGCTAAAAATGTAGATCCATATCATATGAGTAACTACGTGATTATGGCTTATGAGATTACTTGTGAAGAACCAGTTAATGATTTAAACCGTGATTAGCTAACTCATATTTCAAGGTTTCACCTATTTAACTAAGTGATATACTACTATGACTATATTACTACTATACTACTACTACTATACTAACTATTACATTGTTATTGTGTTTGCTCTTTTCTGCTACTACATTTATACTACTGCTATGGGTCTAAAATTGAAACAAGAAAGAACAAGTTACAAAGTATACACTATTAAATGAAATCTAAGTCCAGAAGCTTCATTTCATTCAGTCAAATCTTTACAGCTTGATTTCGGACAAGAATATACCTGGATCAATAAGAAGAAGACCAATGAGTCTAAGGGATAGAAGCAAGTAATCAGCAAGGATTCAGCAACAATACAACAGTAGAGGATTGGATAGCAATGAGCCAAATAACACAGCAACAGCAAGTATGAATCAGCAAAACAACAGAAAACCTAGACCAAACTCGAGCAGAATAACCCAACAAATCAATAGAAATCAGTAAATTCTAACTCGCAAATCCCAGAAATCCTATTGCTCTCTTGCTATATTTTACTCTGAAACTTTATGTTCAAAAGCCAGCCCCCTAATACACTCTTTTTGGGAGTATATATAGGCATGGGAATGGGCTGAAAACTTGGGGAGAAAGTATGGGATTAATCCCACTTCTCCCCCTCTAAAATTTATAAAATCTACACTAAGGCCCCAAATCAGTTAACAGAAATCCTTCCAGCATGTGCTGGAAGGTTCTAAAGATTCCTTTTATGGGGTTTTTACCAATGTAGCCCTAAGGGTTAAAGATTTTTACAGATTTTCCATTTTAGGGAGACCATTATACCCTTTAATCTCTGCAGAATTGCAGAAATCAGGGGTATGAATGACTCCCTTACCCTCTTAGGTTCTAAATTATTTACCAAAATACTATTTCAAGTTCCAATTGTGCCCCTAAGGGCACTGCTGATTTACCTGACTACGTAGGTCAAGTTTCAGCTCTTTTGGGATTTATTTGACTAATAGCCAGCCCTTGCATTGGTATTTAAGGGCTGGCCAAGTCTATTGTTAGGAACTATTTTAATTTTAACCTATTTCAGCTTAGTTCCAGTTAGTTGAGACCAATTTTAAACTAATTGCAGGACTAGCCTGCTTTATTATTAGAAATTAACTCTTTAAAAACTAGCTAGTCTCAAGTTGAGACTTGGCTTGGGTAATTAAACCCAATTGCTGAACAGTTAGGCCCCAAAACCTTTGGGTTTGGCCACTTTAATGTTCAGGGCTCAAGAGAGAGCCTCGGCAAGTCTGCATTTGCAGATTTAGCAATTTTGTATAACCAGCCCCTTTTTAAGGTGGACTGTGTGTTAGGGCCTTATAGAGTTGGTCAACCTTTTGCAAAGTTGACCACTCTTAGGCCAATTATTGCTTAATAACATATTTTTGTTCATTTAAGACTAATTAAACTAATTGCAGGATTAGCCTGCTTAATTGAGCTATTTAACTAATGGCCAGTCTCAAGTTGAGACTTAGCCTGGGCAATTAAAGCCCAATTACTGAAAATAGGCTGGACTAAAGTCTTTGCAGACTTAGCCACCTAAAGTTCAGGGCTCAAATAGAGCGTGGGCAGGTCTGCCTTTGCAGACTTAGCCAGTTATTACACAACTAACCCTTGAAGGTGGGCCAGTGTGTTGGACCATGTAGAGTTGGTCAATTTGCAAAATTTACCACTCTTTGGTCACCTATTTATCTTATATCCTATTGTTATTTGATTTTCAGTTTCATCCTATTTCAAAACTAACCACTTTAGGAAACCTAGCACTAACATCTATAAGCAATTCACCTAAAGTTCAATCAGGTGTTAATCAAACACTCACACTCAACCAGAACCAATAAAACTAAATCAACTTCAACATGGATTGCATATTAAGACACATAAAATCAAACAAGGTGTAATAATCAACCAAAACTCAGAAAAGGCAAATGATATGGTTGAATTTCAGTTAATTAACTCACTTTATCCAATTTTATGAGACAAAGTATGAACTCATGTTAATAAAGACCTAATTACTACCAGTTCAAGTAATATGAAAGTTTGAACAACATCAAAATCACCTAGGCTCATGGCATAGACATACACAGAAACAAAAAGACCTAACAAACAACCAGTATGAAAGATCTGACATGGTTCACAAGATGAAAGAGGAGAAGAGAATCAAGGTGACCTTCAACTTATCAGAAACAAAACATGATTTAAAAACAACGAATAGAAGTAAAAGAGAACAACTATCAACAGTCAAACTTTGAGATGAATCAGAAGCCAACAGTCGAAAGTGACACAGAAAAGATGAATTTCTCAATCTTAGAGCAAAGAACCATGTGATCAAACAAGACATATGATGGATAAAGTCCTATTACTAACAGGCTCTGAACGAACATGTTACGAAATCCTATGACTAAGCATTAGAGATACGGGCAAAAGATGTGAAACAAGAGAAGAAACAACTGGTAAGAAATTTAGAACTAATCATGCGAAGAAACAGGAAAGATAAACACAACAAGAAAAGAACTAATGATAAGCAGAAAGGTAGAAAAACCCTAACATAACAAACTCTTAGAAAATGAACAGATTCATGTTGTGAAACGGAAGAAGATAAACAGAATAACAGAAGAAGTTTTAAACATAGCATGTGAAACACAGGAACAAAATAAAGAACAAAAACAACAGAGGACAACAAAGAACAAACCCTATGACTAGCATGTGAAGCACAAAAACAAAGGTAAACATAACATGCAAGATGAAAGAAGTCAAAGAAGCAGAAAAGGGAACGGGCTACTTAGCTCGCAGGGCCGGTCCCCTGAGCTTCCTATTCCCTTTCTTTTCTTATTCCCCCTTTTTTTTGTTTTCTCTTTCTGACTTTCTTGTTTGGACTTCAAGTCGAAGCCTTTATGAGTTTTGAGTTGCATATGGATGTTTGGGAGGATTAAAGATAAGGCCTTGAAGAGGTTTGAATTTGGGGGTCGCCGGAGTTAGGTTTCCGACGACCTTCTTTTGGATATTCGACGAGATCAAGGGATCTTCGAGGGATGTGGGTGGTATGGTTGGGTATATCTCACCAAGACGATTCGATCAGCGTTGGTTTGGCAGGGTGATTCGTTGTTTGGTGGTCACCGACGGAGTTCCGGTGACCGCCGTTACAAAACAAGGTGGTGGTTGTGGTGAAGAAGAAAGAAAAGAAGAAGAGAAAAGATGAGAGGGGGAGTTAGAAAGGCCGGCGACCACCGTGGAGAGTGGTGGCCGCCATGGCCAACGAGGTCTGAAGAAGACGAAGCGGGGAGAGAAGAGAGGGGGCTTGGGGGCGGCTAGGTTAGGGAAATATGTAAAAATGGCAAAAAATTCTCAGACAAAAGCCTTATATAGGCCACATGTCTGAGGTAATCTGGACCGGCCATTCGATGGAGATCAACGGCCGTGGTTGGCGTTACTTATACGACGCCGTTTTGATTCTTATGAGGCCACAATGTCCCTTCCGTTAGATCGATTCAATTGGACGGCTCGGATTAATCCTTACTTCTCAATTAATTAAAAGAACTCCGCTAATTATCTCAGCCATCGGATCAAGCATAACGGACGGCTGAGATCGCATCTCCCTTCACGGATCAGGCGTAGCCCTTGGGCCAATGCAGACTGGGCCACCAATTTTAATTATTTTGGCCCAAATCAATTATACCTGTATATTTTTTTTTGTATTTTTCTGATTTCAATTATTTATGTATTTTCTTTTATACTTTCTTTTTCTTTTCTTTTATTGATTATTATAAAATCCTAATTTCCTACTTACTCTAATTATTTAATATTTTTTGGCAATTTTCTACTATTTTTCCCTAATTTCCGCTACCTAAACTATTTTTGGTAATTTTCTTCTTAAAACTTAACTAATTAAAAAAAAAAGTAATTATCTAGCTAAATTTTTATTGATTTTTCTAATTTTTATTTATTCAAAAACATAAAGTATAGCTAATTTCAAACAAAACAAATAATTGCACTCAAAAACATATTTATTTTGATTTTGGAATTATTTGCCCGGTGCAAAAATCACGTGCTCACAAAGTCGATTACTTCCTTCTCCCTGACCTTCTCGTACGCCTGGGCTTCAACTTACTGAGAAAAATAGTCAGCCATAAACAGTATAAATAGAGCCTTACTGGATTCTCATGGGAGAGGGCCAATGATGTCCATTCCCGATTTCATGAATGGCCATGGTGACAAGATCGAATGTAGCAGTTCCCCAAGTTGCTGAATTATCGGAGCATGTGTTTGGAACCAATGTCGATCTAGTAATAGCCGTCTCTGATTACCTTCCAAACCAATAATTTGGCGCTTGAATGATTTTTGTAAGTGCCATCTTGGATTTTTCTTAGAACGTGCTCAGTATCTCCCGGTCCTAGGCGTATTGCTTTCTTCAGAATAAAGATTCATCTTTGGAAAGCTGAATTAGGTTGCCTTTGTGCGCAAGGTCCTCGATTCTTTTCGATTTGAGGGAAGTTTCTCGATTTTCAAGTATTCTACATATTTGATTCTCCAATCCTAAGTCAAGCTTGTAGAGTTTATTTTGGTGTGTACTTCTTCCACTAACAATCTCATGAGTTGTACAACTGCCCCTAAGTTGAGCTCTCCATCTTCAATCGATAACCCTAAGTTCACAAGGGCATCGGCCTTGCTATTTTGATCACGATGTACGTGTTGTAAAGTCCACTCTTTGAACCGATGTAATGTTACCAGCAACATATCAATGTACCATTGCATTCGTTCTTCTCTGACTTCGAATGTCCCATTAACTTAGTTCACCACAAGGAGGGCGTCGCTACTAGATTTGATCACTTCAGCCCCTAAGCTTTTGGCTATTTCGAGACCTACAATCATGGCCTCATATCCGGTCTCGTTGTTAGTCAATTTCACAGATTCTAATAGATTGTCTGACTACATTGCATGTGTATGGCTTCAATACGACACCAAGTAACTATTTAGCATTAAAGGCTTCATTCGTAAAGAAGGTCCAGATTCCCAAAGACGTCCCCGAGTTTACCAACAACTTTCTTTCTACTTCAGGTATTAAGGCTGGCGTAAAGCTGGCTATAAAATTTGCCAAAATTTGAGACTTAATGGTTGTCCGGGGTCGATACTCATTGATTTTCATGGTCCATTTGGCCAAATGTCCCGAGGGTTAGGGTTTATGCATTATATTTCGCAACGAGTAAGTTGTCATAACATATATATGATGGCACTGGAAATTCGATTTTAGTTTTCTAGAGGCGCGTAGCAAAGTGACCGCGTAAGAATACCTAGTTTCTGCCTCACCCAAGGTCCTACTAACATAATAAATTGGAAATTATGTATCTTGTTCTTCTCGAACCAGGACTCCACTTACCTCTATCAAGGATACTGTTATGTACATGTATAGTTGTTCGTCTGCCTTCGGTGTGTGAAGTAGTGGCGGGCTCGATATATACCACTTAAGTTCTTCCAAGGCCCGTTGGCTCTATGGGATCCATGAGAAGTTATTTTTCTTCTTTAGTAACAAGAATGTAATGACCCAAACGTTTGTTTTGAGAGTTAGAGCCCCTATCCCTATTAACTGTTTCCCCCGTATATATTTCTTCTATTTTGACTTGCTGGGATGATTCGTTTTGAGTTTCAAAGTATTTTGGGACACTTAGTCTCTAAATATTAACTTAAGTCTTAAAATTTTGACCATAGTTGGACTATGTGATGACCTCTAGAATGGAGTTTCATCAATTCTGTTAGGTCCATTGGATGATTGTGGGCTTAGGGTCGTGTTCAGATTGTGTTTTAGAGGTCCGTAACTTATTTAGGCTTAAAATAGCGAAAGTCGATTTTTTAGAGATTCAGACCAGTAGAGTAAATTCTTATATCGGGGACAGAATCTGATTTCGGAAGTTGGAATAGGTCTGTAATGTGGATTATGACTTGTGTGCAAAAATTGAGATCAATCGGACGTGGTTTGGTTAGTTTTTGCATCAGTTGTCAAATTTGGAAGTTTCAAGTTCTTTAAGGTTGAATCAGAGGTTAATTAGTGTTTTTAGAATTATTTGATGTTATTTGAGTGCTCAACTAAGTTTGTATGGTGTTTTAGGATTGGTTTGTATGTCTGGTTGAGGTCCTGGGAGCCTCGGGTGAGTTTTGGGTGCTTAGCAGATTGGTTTGAGACTTATGCAATTTGCTGAAGTTGTTGTACCTAGTGTTTTCGCGCCTACGCACTTGGGGCCGCAGAAGTGAACATGGAGCCGCATAAGTGGATTTAGCCTTGTTTAACTAGGATCACAGGTGCAACAATTGTCCCGCAGAAGCGGTTGGGGACCGCAGGAGCGGGCTCGCAGGTGTGGCCCAGTGCTCACATGTGTGGATCGGTGCTCGCAGATGCGGTCCCAACCCACTTAAGTGAGTTCCACACATGGAATTTCCGCAGGTGCGGTGTCGCAACTGCGAAGAGGGTCCGCAGGTGCGATTTGACTGGCAGAAAAAGGGCAAAATCGATGGTTTGAGTTTGTTCTCCATATTTGGACCTGGAGAGCTCAGATTGAAGCAAAACTTTAAGGTATCTTCAGAGGAAGCTTGTGGGTAATGATTCCTTACTCGATTTTTGTTGCATTTTATTAATCTATTGTTGTTTTCTTCATTTAATCAAGGAATTTGAGTGAGAAAGTTGAGAAGATGGGGGAAAAATTCCCCAATCGAATTTCTGAGTTTTGAGTGGGATTTTGACATCGAACTTGGATAATTTTGGTATGAGTGAACTCGTGAGTGAATGTGTGTTCATAATTTGTGACTTTTACCTGATTCTAAGACGTGGGCTCGGGGAGGATTTTTGGGGCATTTTTCTATTTTCTTGCCTTAGCTTTGATTTCATTAGTTAGATTAGTTGCGTGTAGCTATATTTACATTATGTAATTGATCTGGATAGATTTGGGCCCATCTGGAGCCGGATATTCATGGAAAGAGCATTGTTTCAGAATGATTTGAGCTTGGTTTGAGTAAGTGGCTTGCCTAATCTTGTGTGTGAAAACTCCACTTAGGATTTTGGTACTGTTTGATATATGAACGCCGTGTACGTGGGGTGAGGAGTACATACATGGGCTATTATTTCTAAAACTCCATTTTCACTAAGCTTAACCTGCTTTTCCTTGTTGAAACTACACTAACATTTGTAATTACCTTGTTAGATTCGAAAAGCATGCCTATGTGTTTTAAATGTCTATTTGAACTATGTGAAGCATGTTTAGTGAATTTTCTAATTTTTCTTCGATGTGAACTTAATTTAAACTATAGATTTTCCTTGTTGAAACTGTTATTTATATTGATTGAGCTGCATATTTACTTTGGGACTATGAAACAGTATTCTGGGAGATCCCCTATAATACATATTTACTTTGGGTCTACTGAACGATATTCTGGGAGATCCCCCAGCACTGCATATTTATTTTGGGACTATAGAATAGTATTCCGGGAGATCCCTCCTGCACATTTACATTTAGGACTATGGGACGGTATCACGGGAGATCCTCCTATTGCTATTACTGTGTTATGAGTTGTTGGCTTCCATTGAGTTCTATTTCTATTAGATTTCCGTATTTATTTTACTGTAATATTCTTTCTGCCTTATTTCTTTATAGTTATACCAGTAGGGCCTTGACCTGATCTAGTCACTAGTCAATCGAGGTTAGCCTTGGCACTTACTGGGTAACGTTGTGGTGTATTTATGCCCTTTCCTACACATGTTTTCGTGTGAAGATCCAGGTACCGCTTATCAGCCATATAACCAATGAGGCAAGCCAGCTATAGAGACTTCAAGGTATATCTTCCGTGTCTGCAGACCTCGAAGTCCCTATCTATTCAACCACATGTCAAATCCTTCTTGTATTTTCTTCATTTATTAGACTCTGGAGTATGGAGTATTGTTTCTCTTTTTAGCTTGTGAATTATGAAATTCTAGGTTTTGAGAGAGTTTATGTACTGTTCGGTGGTGAATATTGTATATGCCGAGCGGTATCTCATTTCCTTGTTTAAATTCACTTATTAGTTGATAGCTTTTATGTTTTTGTTCCTTTTCTACAAATGTTAGGTTTACCTAGTCATAGAGATTAGGTGCTTTCATGACGGTTCACAGAGGGAGAACTTAGGTTGTGATAAGTTGGTATCAGAGCACTAGGTTCATAGGAGTCGTGAGCCACAAGCAAGTTTATTAGAGTCTCGCGAATTGGTACGGAGACGTTTGTACTTATCTTCGGGAGGCTATGGAATTTTTAGGAAAAAATCCGTTACATTTGATTTCTTGTGGTGTTTGACTTTGAAATTCTAAACTTCTGTCTTCTATTCTCTCAAAAATGGTGAGAACACATGCTATCAGAGATAATCAGGCACCCGCGCCTCCTGCTGGAGTCGCTCGAGGTTGCAGCCGGGGTAGAGGCCAAGGACGTGCACGTGGCACATCCAGAGCACCCGCGCGAGCTGCTGTAAAGGAGCCACCAATAGCTTAGTCGAAACATAAGCTCCTAATACTCCTACTACTACTATTCTAGCTCTTCAGGAGACCCTTGCACATTTCATGAGCATATAGAGCACTCTAGCTCAGGCAAGCTTGATTCCCCTTACTGTAGCTAGATCACAGGCCAGGGGAGGAGCACACACTCCCGTCGCCTGCACTCCAGAGAAGCGGGTTCAGGTTGCTCAGATCCCAGAGGTTATACCGGTACCGCTCGTAGCCCCAGTTCAACCCAAGAGTAGGGCAACAACAGCTTCAGAGGAGGAGTAACGTAGGCTTGAAATGTACAAGAAGTACGACCCTCGTAAATTCTATGGTCTTGCATAGAGGATGGTCAGGGATTTCTGGAGAAGTGACACTGTATCCTCCATACTCTAGGCGTAATAGAGTCGAGTGGGGTTTCTTTCACTGCTTTCTAGCTTTGAGGAGTTGCCTATCAGTTGGCACACGTATAAGTTAGACATTCCGACTGAGGTAGATTGTCTTACATACACTAAGTTCTCGAACATGTTCTTGAGAGAGTACGTCCCTCCGAGCCTAAGGGGCGCATGGAGCGTGGAGTTTGAGCAGTTGCGCTAAGGTACTATGAAAGTCTCATAGTATGCCGTCTATTTAAGTGACTTGGCTAGACATGCACCAGCTTTGGTTTATACAGTTCGAGAGAGGATTTGCAGGTTTATTGATGGTTTCATTTCCAACATCAGGACTAGCATGGCCCGGGAGTTAGAGATGGATATCGTGTATCTACAGGTGGTGATTATTGCTAGGAGAGTAGAGGGAATTCTTTCTTGGGATAGGGATGAGAGAGAGGCCAAGAGTTCTCGAGAGTCAGGCCATTATTTCGGTGCTCGTGCCCCAACCGTTGTTCACCATTATTACATCACCAGCTACCACTCCACCTACTCAGTTAACTCGAGGTGGAGGTCAGTGAGTGAGAGGTCATCCTAAAGGGAGAGGATAGGCCAGATACTATGCTCTTCCTGCTCGTAGAGATGCATTTGTTCTATTCTATCTAGGCTCCACTTATTCCTATGTGTCCTCTAATTTTGCCTCGCATTTGGGCGTATCTCGTGATTCTTTGAGTTCCCCATTTATGTGGGAAATTCTCTTTGTTTGATTAATCTTAGTGGTTTTAAGACCAGAGCCAATTTATTAGTTCTCATCAAGGTAGATTTGATGTTATCTTGGGCTTGGACAGGTTGTCACCCCATTATGCTATTCTTTATTGTCACACCAAGACTGTGACTCTGTCTATACCAGGTTTACCATGAGTAGAGTGCAGGGGTACCTTAGATTACACTCCCAGTAGAGTTATTTTATTTCTTAAAGCTGAGCGAATGGTTAAGAAGGGGCGTGACACGTATCTAGACTATGTGAGATATGTCAGTATTGATACCCCTACAGTTGAATCAGTCCCAATAGTGAGAGGTTTCCCTGATGTGTTTCCATTTGATTTACCCGGCATGCTGCCCGATATAGATATTGATTTTGGCATTGATTTGTTGTCGGGAACTCATCCTATCTATATTCCTCCTTACCGTATGGCACATCCTCAGTTGAAGGAGTTGAATGAACAGTTACACAAATTGCTTGATAAGAGTTTCATTTGTCCCAGTGTGTCACCTTGCGATGCTATAGTCTTGTTCGTAAAATAAAAGGATGGTTCTATACGTATGTGCATTGATTATAGCCAGTTAAACAAAGTTACAGAAAAGAACCGCTATATTTTGTCTCGTATTGATGACCTAGTTGATCAGTTACAGGGTGCCTGAGTGTTTTCCAAGATTGACTTACGTTCAGGTTATAATCAGTTGTAGAATCGAGAGCCAGACATCCCGAATACTACTTTAGGACTCGGTATGGTCATTACGAGTTCCTTGTTATGTCATTTGGGCTGACCAATAGCCCAGTAGCATTTATACATTTCATGCATAGTGTATTACGGCCTTATCTTGACTCGTTCCTAACTGTCTTTATTGATGACATTTTGGTGTACTCCCGGAGTTGGGAAGATCATGAGCAGCACCTGAGGACAGTGCTTCAAACCTTGAGAGAAAAAAACTACAAACAAGGTTCTCAAAGTGTGAGTCTGGTTAGATTCTGTGGAATTCTTGGGTCATGTGGTATCGAGTGAAGGGATCAAGGTGGACCCAAAGTGGAAACAATGCAGAGGTTGCCCAAACCATCCTTATCTACAAAGATCTGGAGCTTTTTTAGTTTGGCAAGCTATTATCGTCGATTTGTTGAGGGACTTTAATCTATTGCAACACCTATGAACAGACTCACCCAGAAGGGTGCTCCGTTCAGGTGGACAAAAGAGTGTGAGAAGAGTTTTCAGAAGCTGAAGACAACTTTCACTAAAGCCCAATATTGGAATTGCCTTCAGCTTCAGGGTCTTATACAGTTTATTGTGATGCTTTGCGAGTTGGCCAGGGCGTAGTGTTGATGCAGGACCGTAGGGTGAATGCATATGCGTCAAGGCAACCGAAGGTGTATGAAAAAACTATTTTGTCCACGACCTTGAGTTAGCTACTATTGTTCATGCCTTGAAGATTTAGAGGCATTATTTGTACGGTGTCCCTTGTGAGATCTACACTGATCACCAAAGTTTGCATTATCTGTTCTAGTAGAAGGATCTTAATTTGCATTAGATAAGTTGATTAGAGCTGAAGGATTATGATATCACCATTTTGTACCACCCGAGGAAGGCAATATGGTGGTCGAATCTTTGAGCCGCTGGCCGAAGAATTTGGCGAATTTGGATTATCTACCAGTAGCAGTGAGGCCATGACGTTGGATGTTCAGGGCTTAGCCAACTAGTTTGTGAGATTGGATATTTCTGAGATGAGTCGAGTGTTGGAATGTGTGGTCTCCCGGTCTTTTCTTTATGATCGTATCAGGGAGCGTCAATATGATGACCCCCATCTTCTAGTCCTTAAGGACACATTTTAGCACGGTGATGCTATGGAGGTCACTATAGGGGATGATGGTGCTTTTAGGATGCAAGGCAGACTATATGTGCCTAATGTGGATGGTTTGCATGAGTTTATTCTTCATGAGGTTCATAGCTCGCGGTACTCTATTCATGTGGATGCCCCGAAGATGTATCAAGAGTTGAGGCAACATTACTAGTGGAGAAGGATGAATAAAGATATAGTAGAGTATGTTGCTCGGTGCTTAAATTGCTAGCATGTGAAGTATGAGCATCAGCGACCGGGTGGGTTTTTTCAATAGTTAGAGATTCTGGAGTGGAAATGGGAACGGATCACTATGGATTTCATTGTTGGATTCCTACAGACTCAACGAAAGTTTGATGCAGTTTGGGTGATTATAGATAGGCTGACAAAGTTACCTTATTTCCTTCCTTTGGTGACTACCTATTCTTCTGAGCAGTTGGCTTGAGTTTACATCCGTGAGATTGTTAGACTTCATGGCATACCGGTATCTATCATCTCTGACCAGGGTACGCAGTTTACATCATAGTTCTGGAGAGCCGTACAAAAAGAGTTGGGCACTCGAGTGGAGTTGAGCACAATATTTCACCCTCAGATGGACGGACAGTCCGAGCGCACCATTTAGATTATTGAGGATATTCTTTGTGCATGTGTGATGGAGTATGGAGGTTCTTGGCATCAGTTCTTTACACTTTTAGAGTTTGCCTACAATAACAGTTATCAGTCCAATATACAGATGGCACCGTATGAGGCTCGGTATGGTAGGTGGTGTCGATCCCCAGTGGGTTGGTTCGAGCCGAGCGAGGCTAGCTTATTGGGCACAAACTTAGTTCAGGAAGCCTTGGAGAAATCTAAGATGATTCAGGATAGACTTCGCATGGCCCAGTCGGGACAGAAGAGTTATGGGATCGGAAGGTTCGCAATGTTTCAATTATGGTTGGGGAGCAGGTCTTGCTTTAGTTTCACCTATGAAGGGCGTTATGAGATTAGAAAAGAGGGGAAAGCTGATCCTAAGATTCATTGGTCCCTTTGAGGTGTTACGACGTGTTGGGAGGTTGCTTATGAGCTTTGCCTTACCTCCCAGCTTGGCAGGAGTTCATCCATTATTTCATGTTTCGATGATTCGGAGGTATCACGGTGATCCGTCTCATGTGTTGGATATCATCTCAGTCCAGTTGGACAAGGATCTATCTTATGTTGAGGAGACAATGGCTATATTGGATAGGCAGGATCGAAAGCTGAGGTCACATAACATTGTATCAGTAAAGATTCGGCGGCGAGGTCAGCCAGACGAGGAGGCGACTTGGGAGATCGAGCAGGATATGCGCAGCCGTTATCCTCAACTTTTTACCACTTCAGTTATGTCTCTATGCTCTTCCCTTGTATATGTTTCTGCTATTGTGACCTGCCGAGATAATTCAACTTGAGTTTCGAGTTGTTTTGAGATACTTAGTCAACAAATGAGAGCTTAAGTATTAAGATTTGTACTGTAGTCAGAACTATGTGAAGACGACTCCGAAATGGAGTTTCGTCGATTCTGTTAGCTCCATAGGGTGATTTTGGGCTTTGGGGCATGTTCGGATTATGTTTTGGAGGTCCGCAGCTTATTTAGGCTTGAAATGGTGAAAGTCAATTTTTGGAGATTCGGATCGATAGTGGAACTTCTGATATCAGGTCGGAATCCAATTCCGAAAGTTGGAGCAGGTCCGTAGTGTTAATTATACTTATGTACAAAATTTAAGGTCAATCGAACGTGGTTTTGTTGGTTTCGGCATCGATTGTTGAATTTGGAAGTTTAAAGTTCTTTAAGGCTGAATCAAAGGTTGATTGGTGTTTTTAGCATTATTTGATGTGATTTGAGTGCTCAACTAAGTTTGTATGGTATATTAGGATTGACTGGTATGTTTGGTTTAGGTCCTGGGGGCCTCGGGTGCTTAACAGATTGGTTTGAGACTTATGCAATTTACTAAAGTTGTTGCACATGGTGTTTTCGCACCTGCACACTTGGGGCCACAGGTGTAGTGCCGCAGAAGCGGCCATAGGGCCGCGGAAACGGATTTGTCCTTGTTCAGCTGGGATGGAAGGTGCGGCAACTGTCCCATAGAAACGGATGCGCAGAAGTGGTTGGGGATCATAGGAGCGGGATCGCAGAAGCCAGATCGTATATGCGGCCCAATGCTTGCAGGTGGGTCCTAGTGCTTGCAGATGTGGTCCCAGCCCACTTAAGTGAGTTTCGCATCTGCGGTGAAATTTCTGAATATGCAATTTGACTGACAAAAAAAGGTCAAAATCGTGGATTTGAGTTCATTCTCCATTTTTGGACCTGGAGAGCTCGGATTGAGGCAAAAATTTGAGGGATTTTCAGAGGAAGCTTGTGGGTAACAATTCCTTACTCGATTTTGGTTTCATTTCATTAATCTATTGTTTTTTTCTTCATTTAATCAGAGAATTCTAGTGAGAAAGTTGGGAAATGGGGGGAAAGCTCCCCAATCGAATTTATAGGTTTTGAGTAGGATTTTGATATCGGATTTGGATAATTTTGGTACAAGTGAATTCATGAGTGAATGGGTGTACATAATTTGTGACTTTTACCTGATTCTGAGACGTTCGCCCGGGGAGGATGTTTGGGGCGTTTTTCTATTTTCTTGCCTTAGCTTTGATTTTATTAGCTAGATTAGTTGAATGTAGCTACATTTACGTTATATAATTGATTGGGCCATCTAGAGCTGGATACTCATGGAAAGAGTATTATTTCGAGGTAAGTGACTTGTCTAACCTTGTGTGGGGGAACTCCCCTTAGGATTTTGGTACTGTATTATATATGAGTGTCATGTATGTGAGGTGACGAGTACATACACGGATTATTAGTTGTAACATATCGAAGATCATCCGTGGATTGATCTTGTCTCCTCCATTGTTTTGAGTATTTTGTGTTGTCGACTGGGCTCCACCACGTATGCTATTCTCGGGGTCAACAAGGAGACTTGCATCGATAGCCACACACGAGTTGGCGTCCTACGGGTCCGCAATTGGAATTTCAATGGGACCAACGAGCCGTACCTTGTTACCGGGCGCTATGTTATTGTTTTCGCCGTGGTGACCAGACTCATTATGAGCAGGGAGAGGTGCTAATTATGAGCTTAAGCCTGAAATGAGAGACACTTCAAAGAACAAGTGTAAAATAGTGTGTGTTATGGAAATTTGTATCAAATAACCACTATTATTCTTAGTCCCACGGTGGGCGCAAAACTGTTTACCCTCAAAATCGGATAACAATTGAATTTGATAAGTAATTTTAAGGATTTGTGGATTAATTTCACATAAAGCGATAGGTTGAATTATAAATAAAGCAAATAATAATAAAGCAAAATCCAAATCGTGCTTGAACAGTTATAGCTTTTAAAAAAGGTTTCACTCGAACAAGATGTGATTCAAATGATGTCAAACATAGAAGAACGGTAGCTTGCAGAAAGAAAATAGTATTATAATGCTTTGGGATGCGTGTTACAATGTGTTTTACAAATTATCAGACCCCCTTTATATAGTAGGGGAGCTCTACTTTAGGTACAATTCTATAAAAAGTAGAAAATTCCATGATTTGCTAATCACCCAGTCTCTCATTGATACGGGCTGAGATTCCCGCCGTGATATCCGCCGGATACGGATATTTTGGCCTTCCATTATTTGGTCTGATAATTTCCTCGAGCTCATTTGGAATTGGGGTCGGTTCCAGAGTGACAGACTTAATGATCTTGAAGATGTATGTTCTAACCTCGTAACTTGGTTCGATGGAACTTGGGGTCGATTTTCAATCTTTTACGTTTCAATCCCAATCTGCCATGCAATAAAAGAGTCCGGTTTCGACTGTATATAACTTGCAAAAGGCTCTTTACAAGATTTTATCTAATATTTTACTAATATAACTACAAAAAAGTTTAAATTATAATTGTTAGGTAAAGATAAATTGCATATATTCAAATGTTTGATTCAAATATTTAATCTTAAAATAAAAGATTATAACAAATGGGTCCCTAGCTTTGATCCTGGGCACCACTAACAAGATGATGCTAAGTTGGGCCAACAATATGTTTTAAATCACAAAGAAAATTAATTTCGAGAAAATGATTTTATTTATATATATTTTATATATTTTGTAAACATATACATCTGTAAATTATATACAAAAATTCAAGAATTTATCTGGGTACCACGTGTATGTATGCTGCATTGGATCCATAACACTAACTTATTATTGTCACACATGGTCTCATCAATTTAATCTTTATGCTTTCATTCACAGTTTTCGAGCACAACTCCACGCAACATCTGGCTCTGCTTATAAAAAAGGACCCCTTAACAGTTTGCCATCGGACACTTTCTATACTCTTGAGATCGTTTAATTGAAAAATAAATTATCCTATAATTAATTACTCCAGAATTACTTATTCAATCATACAATAAAAAAATACAACAATCCCATAAAAATTAATTATGGGAATAATTATACTACAATTTTATTCCAATTAAATAAAGAATAAACTCATATCAAATTTAATTTCGGGATTAATTATTCCCTTATCTCTCATACCAAACAAATACTCCGGCTCTTAGCCAGGTCCTATGGCATGGAAATAACAAGGCATTTTTTCTCTTGGATCATGTAGTATTAACACTAATTTTAGAGCAACATTCAACGGTAAAGAAATTAAGATAGATGTGAGGACAAATTAAATCAAAACAGTGCAACTGACTCATCATTGGCGAGTGATTTTCACAGCTACAAGTTTAGTAAAGACCCGGTTCTTCTGTATTGCAGTTCAGTTGAATACATAATAACAACTAGAAGCAAACAATTGCAGAAGGATCAACTAATGGCACTGATACAATCCTAGACAAGAATCTATATCCTAAACTAAAAGAACTCAAAGTCAAGATATTTACCCCCGGGTTTTGCATCTGTTCCCACCACTCTTTTACTCGTATTGCCAACCCCAAGAGGGTTCACTTGCCCAAACTTTGCAGGAAGCTCCGCCTCAACAGGTCTTGGCACTTCGGGTGGCGTACTGCAACGTATCAGAGCCCAATTAACACCTTCAAAGAAAGGATGCTGCTTGATCTCAGTTGCTCCTCTTTTCACCCCAAGTCGGTTTTGAGGCTCTTTAACAAGCAAGCCACGTATCAGATCACGGCTGGCATAACTGGTGGCAGGAGACTCTGGAAACCTGAGCTGTTGGCCTACTACATTGAAAAGAGTTGCCCTGTTTCCTGATCCCTTGAATGGAGTCTTACCATATAGTAGTTCATGTAGGAAAATACCAAATGTCCACCAATCAACTGCACTGCCGTGGCCTTCTCCCTTGATAATCTCGGGGGCCAAATATTCATGAGTCCCAACAAATGACATAGAGCGTGCCGAAGTAGGTTCTGCGACTAGCTCAGGCAGTGCATTAGCCGGAGGCCCAGTCTCGGCTCGAGGCTTAGGTGATCTTTTCTTGCTCTTTTGATTAAATATACGGGGAAGGAAGCATGCTGGTTGAATGCATACAGATGTGGGCTCAATACATGCTGGCTGCACGCAGAATGAGGCTCCTCTTTTAGAAGGATCGCCAGATGATGTCCTTATGAGCGTGGGTGAAACTGCACATCTTAGGGATAGGTCAAAATCTGAAAGCATAATGTGGCCATCGTCACGCACAAGAACATTTTCAGGTTTTAAGTCTCTGTACACAACACCAAGCATGTGTAGATATTCAAGCGCCAGTAGAACTTCTGCTGCATAAAACCTGTGGCAGCAATGCGGGGTTTGTTAAAGTTTGATTAAGGAACTCAACAGCTTAAACAGAAATGTGAGGGAAAAGATTCTAAAATCTCCCAAATGAAGAAAATGTGGAAGATTGTCAGCACGAAAAAGCCCTTTAATAATATTAGTTAACCGGACTTTAATAATATCAATAGACATGCCATTACATATTTATCACCTTCTCTTCTTAAGACCCAATGACTGGAAAAACATCCAAGTAGGATCAAACTATTTGGTATGGGAGGATCCCAAATATGGATTGAGTGGGACAAACATCAAAATCCAAGAGTGATAAATATCTGATTTGGTCTGAGGTGATATGACATTGGCAACAATCATTGTGGCAGTATAATCTCCTTCCACCAATACAACCCCCCCCCCCCCAAAGCAGCAGCCCATTCAAGAAAAAGCGAAAAGAAACAATCTCTTTTTTTTTTTTGCAAGAAAAGATGCAATTAATGGCAGATAAAGAAATTCTTTTTGTGGACAAGAGTTAATAAAAAAAGTCATATTAGTAACCACATCAGCTACAGGGGAGAGCTTTTTGTTTGTCAGGGCACCAGGCTCGAACTCTTGACCACATGAAGAGGACTCTCTCCTCTACAGGGGAGAGCTTACGTATTCAGAAATCAGAACGATGGTGCAAGAGAAATGGATGTGATAGCATCTAAGGAATGCCAAAATAAGTAGAGGCTTATGCTTATGTCAGGACTACATGTGAAAGAGGAGGATAATTTTTATGTCGCATATTCTAGATAGAATGATAAAAGCATACCTTGCAGCATATTCCGAAAAATGCTTCCCAGGTTGTCGCTGTCGTAGAGTATGTAAATCTCCTCCAGGACAATATTCCATGACCAAACATGAGAAGCGATCGGTCTCAAAATGGGTGTACAAGGTTGGCAAGAATGGATGGTCCAATAACTGCAGGATTTCTCTTTCTGTCTGAGCACGAGTCAGTTTCTTCCTGCTCGCAAGTGAAGCCTTATCCATCACTTTCATTGCAAAATAGCAGCGAGTCCCGCTAAGCTCAGAAAGATAAACACTGCCAATGTCTCCACAACCAAGTCTTTTGAGTAACCTAAAGTGACTCATTCCTAAAATACCATCACGTGCCCGAATCGCAAGAATAGCCTTCCATCTAGGATCATTTCCTTTGTGAGGCTTATTGGCACTGCCAGTAATGTTACTCCAATTACTATCATCACTAAGTCCACTGCTGTCACTTGCTCTGCTAAGGCTAGTTTTACCGCTTTCAAGTGAATCCCCACGAATGCTCCCTTTTGTGCTCTCATAGTTTCTGTCCACACTAAGCATGCCATCACTCATGATCACATCACTCCTATACGTGCTTGTGCAACTGTTGACAATGCTCATAGATCTCACCACACCAGTACTATCAATGCTACTAAGTGGGCTTACATTGCCACTTGGAGGCAGTGATGCATCCCAAATACATTCTTTCTCTTCAGAGTCAGGAGGCAGACTTGCTTCTGTGTTTTGAGATGGACGAGGAATTGTAAACGGAGAGGAGATTACACTCAGATCATTTGGCTCTTCAACCAAGCTCTCTGCAGGTGAAAGAAGAGATGGGCTCGGTTTCACATTAGGAACCCGGATTGAAAGATCATCTAGGAAAGGACCCTTCAAAGACATGCTTTTCACTAAGCATTTCCCATCTGCATTTTTCTGACCAATGGGTACATACACTGGTCTCATTAGGTCTGTATCAACAGGTTCCGGAGGATGACTCGCTCCATGAAATGAAGTAGAGCCAGTGTCTTCAAGTGAATCATCACTGCGCTTGATTGAACCAGCATCTATCATGAGTTCCTCTTCCTCCTGATACGAGGTCTTTCCTTTCCATGTTTGTCTCGGAACAGACAAGTCAAAATCTCGGAAGTCCTGCACATTGCATTTAACACCGATCTCCTTCCTGGAAGTTGAAAAGGCATGTGTCACCTTAGCCTCTAAAGGGAATTGCCTGGGCGGTTGTTTTACTTCATGTATCCTTTCCATCTCCGGTTACTATTATCATCACAGGTACCTCACCAGAAGAAAGCTCTGTAAAAAACGCAAAAATCAGTAAAACGTTATCCACACATGACTGTACTACAAATCAAATCTACTAGGACCATTTCAATTACAACTATTACAGCACATGAAAGATTTCTTTTTCACTAAAAGGGTCTTCATCCTCTATGAAAAATATTAGAGTAAACACAACCACATTACAAAATCTTCAAATTTCAGAATTTTAACGCACAGTTGCACTATGTGATGTGGGTAAGTAATAAGATATTTTGCAGTAAGAGACACCCAAATAGGCAATTATTATTTTTACAATCACCAAAATATTCCATAATTTTAACAAGTTCCATTAATTACACAATGAGATAACCCTCAAGAAGCTCTGATAGAAAACCCTAAGTCCCCAAGTGACGTGACAATCAACTTCTAAGAAAACCATAGCGCCCCCCCCCCCCCCAAAAAAAAAAATGGAAAAATAGTGCTAAAGTAACTGTGTTTCTCGCATTTCACTGTAACACTCAATGAACCATCAGCAGATCTAGCTTTTGGCTCGATTATATAAAAGTGAAAAAAGAAATTTAAAATGTGAATACATAATAACGTGGCCACTGCCATTAAATTTTTTCGGGCGTAAATTTTTTCCGTAAACAGCGGAACTACAAAAATTACTAGAACCAAACAAAGAGACTCAAAAATGACATTCCCATTAATAAATTCAAGAAAGCAGAAATTTACCAGTACAATAGGAGATCTGTAAAATCCTCAACTGGGTCAAGCTAGAGCTCCTACTATATACTTCTTCTCTTCGTTCTCTGTGTTTGTTACTCTCTCAAACAGAGCATTTGATTTTTTTTTTTTTGGCAGAAAATTGATTTATTGTTAGTCAAATGTTGATACTATATTGCTCTACAGGCGAAAACAGAAACGATTTGGTTTCAGTGGTGAAGATTTTGGTGATTTGGGTTGCCTTTAGCTTTTTTTTAAGGTAGGTGTTGTTGTAGTATTCGGGAAGGCTTTAGTCATGTGTTCACTGTCATATGAAAACTGATGATAACACAAAAGTGAAAGTGTGTGTTTTATTTATTTATTTTTATTTTAAATTAAATTTAAAGAAGGAAAAAAAAGAGGGAGAGAATGCAGTTATGAACTTGTAAAGGTGAAACTTGGGTATTGGGATGCACACAGAGACAAAAATTGATATTTCCACACTTAACTACTCTCTCCCACCCACTCTTAATTACTTATATTTGGTAATTTAAACAACTATATTTTTTTATTATATAAAAAAGATAATTTAAACACCTCCATAGTTAGTGAAATTGTAAAAAAATTAAAGCATATAAAGGGACACATAAAAATAAAATAAAGTATCTTGAAATCTTCCATACTAAATTATTTTCATTTAGGAGAATTTTTAATTTGTTATTCTTAATAGTACATATATATGGGAATCTCAATAAAATCAATAGTAAATACACTTGCGACGATTTCACAAAAATGATTGACTAAAATATAAAAATTCTGATGTTTTTATCTTTCCTCAAATAAAAAGAGCATCAATTGCTTATAATAATAAATAAATAATTCATAAATTCATAAATATATTTTCACAAACTATCTAATCTCCTTAGCAAAAGATATTGTTGGACTCAAAGTATAAAGATTATAGTTAAACATATAAGTTTTATACTACATTGAATTGTGTTTTTAAAACTTTTTTAAATGAAATTACATCTTTAGAAACACATTAAAACATTATATACCATAATCTATCTATAGCTTAAAATATCAAAAGAAATTTACAATTAAAATTGTAGGTGACTATTTAAATAATAAAAAAGACTACTCCCTTTTGTTCAAAATATGTAATTTTTTGACCTTTTTCTTGTGGTAAAAAATAAATAATTTTTTCAGATTTTAAGAATGAATTAATTATTTTTTTTCCTACATTGTCTTTGAAGTAAATAGTATTGAAATATATGTTAGGAGTATTTATGTGAGATAGAAAAAGTTAATCGATCAATTTTGTTGCTAATTAATACTAAAGATAAATTTTTTAATTTATATAAAAATATTCAAAAAAAATTACTTATTTCGGACCGAATGAACTAATAGGGAGAGAACACATATTTTTTGTTTTATTAGGAAAAACAAGAAAGTTGGGAGGCGGGGTGAGGAGGGGAAATAGCAAAATGGGTGGTGGCAGCAAGAAGGGAATTGATGGCGTGATGAAAAGGAAGAGAAACTAGAAAAAGTGGGCCCCCAACTAAAGTTAGTGTTTTTATTTCTTCAACGTTGGAGTAGGGCCTATAAGTGGGGTCCACCTCTGTTCCTTCTTTAGAGTACACGTCTTTTCAAAGGAGGAAGTAGAATTGAAAGCCAATAACTCATTCTTTCTATTCTATGTCAAGTCCAACTCTCCATCCTTTTTCAATTAATTTTTCTCAACTCTAATTTTAATCCCTCCTTAATGGGAGATTTTTAAAAATAGTCACCTTTACAACTTAGCATTGAAAAATAGTCTAATTTTAAAAGTAATTAAAATTTAGTCATTTTTATGTAAAGATAATTTTGAGCGAAAATGCTATTCAAAACCCAAATAATACTCTAGTATATTATGTTGGAATTTCAACATAAGTATATTTGAACTCCAGCATATTATGTTGGAATTCCAACATAAGTATACTTGAACTCCAGCATATTATACTGGAGTTCCAGGATAGTATGCTGGAACTCCACCATAATATAATGGAGTTCTAACACAAATATACTAGAACCCCAGTATAATATACTGGAGTTCCAGCAAGTATAATCGTCTAGTATACTAGAGTTTGGAGCACAGTGCTCCAGTCCCTAGTACTTCTATATTATACCGGAGCCAGCAAAGTATATCGATCCAGCATAATATGTTGGAGTTTATATACAAGTGCTCCGAACACCGGTATATTATGTCGGACCGGTCTCTATTGCAGCAAAATGGTGGCTATTTTTTATTGACTTGGTAAATACTGACTATTTTTTATTGACCAATCTGAAAGCTAATTATACCGTGTTATTTTTACCACCTTAATACTACTATGGACCACTGTCAATTGCATTATTATATACTTATTTATTATTAAGATAAATCCCTAACTAGTTTTGAGGAATAAAAGAGATTAATTAGGGGGTCCGCTCTCAAGTCTCACCACTAGCTCCATGTGGTGTACTAAAAAGGGGATTTTGGTGGGAAATCCCAAGGTCTAGTGGTGTTTTTCAACCACCTAAATAATTAGTACAGCAATGTTGAATTTAATTCGAATAAATAAATTACAAAACATCTCCTTTTTTTTTTTTACTTTTTAGCTTTTGAATTGTAGTTGCGGTTCGTTAAGAGAGACATTTGAAGTCAAAGCAAACCAAACCAGCGAGGTTGTGTTTTCTTGATGGAGAACAGTAAAAGTATTTATGTTCATATGTAAGAAATAAGAAAAACATAAAACAATAAAGACAAGTACAGATATAAAGGGTTCAATAGATTACAACTTTGCAATAACCAACTTCACAGATTTACTGAAGTTAAGTGTGTGCTAATCAGAGCTTTGATTTTCTGTTTCTAAGAAATAAAACTTAAACTTTATATTGATACACACTAACATTTACATATACATTCTCCAGTTGTTGTCTTATTCGAATGTTATTGGTGCTCTCAATGCTTGGAGTCTTGAGATTCAAAGTGCTGCTGTATAATAATATTACTTTTGAGAGCTAAATATGTGTTTGCGACTGAATATTTTATGAAATGTGTATGCTTCTATAACTGTTGTTCATCCCTCATTTGCAGTCTACACCCAGCAATATTAAAGGATCTAAAATTAAAGTGTGGTTTTTTTGGACACAAGAGAGTAAGTGCAAAAAAATATTGGTAACCTTTTTATATATAATGTCAATTTTGTCCGTTAAGGTATAGCACGGTAAATATAATATGCTATACATCTCTGCTACGTGCCCCTCTCTCCATTGAATTTCCTAATTTTCTTTTTCTTTTTTCTTTTCTGATTTTTTTTAATTCATTTTTTCCACTATGGCTACCCAAATCTACTTTTTTAAGTCATTTTTCGTTTAACAAAAAAAAAAAAAAATAGTCCAACAATGTATGTAATTGATAGAATATGGAATATAAGATTAAATAATTTAAACAATAAAAAGATGCAGCTCTTTTAAGGGGAGGTGCCATGGTATATGTTGTTCGCTGATAATATAGTTATGATCGATGAGTCGCGTAGCGGTGTTAATGAGAGACTAGAGGTGTGGAGGCAAGCTTTAGAGTCCAAAGATTTCAAGTTGAGTATGACCAAGACGGAATATCTCGAGTGTAAGTTAAGCAGCGTGTCGGAGGAAGTGAAAGAGGTGGTGCAGCTTCACTCACAAGTCATTCCCAAGAGGCAAAGTTTCAAGTACCTATGGTCTATTACCCAGGGAGATGGAGAGATTGACGAGGATGTTACGCACCGTATCGGGGTGGGTGGATGAAATGAAAGTTAGCATCTGGAGTCCTGTGCAAAAAGTGGGTACAACTGAAACTCAAAGGTAAGTTCTACAGAGCAGTAGTTAGGCTGGCTATGTTATATGGGGCTAAGTGTTGGCCAGTTAAGAATTCACATATCTAGAAGATGCAAGTAGCCGGGATGAGGATGCTAGATGGATCTGCAGGCATACTAGACTGGATAAGGTGAGGAATGAAGACATTCAGGAGAAGGTGGGAGTTGCTCCCATGAACAATAAGATGCAGGAAGCAAGGCTTAGGTGATTTGGTCACGTGCGGAGGAGAACTATAGACTCCTCGGTTAGGAGGAGCGAGCGGCTGGCAGTGGAAGATACAAAAAGAGGTAGAGGGCGGCCTAGGAAGAATTGAGGCAAGGTGATCAGGCAAGACATGGCGAGGCTGCAGATCTCCGAGGACATGGCTCTTAGTAGGAACGTGTGGAGGTCGAGCATTACGGTTGTAGGCTAGGGGTAGTTCTTTGTACCAGATTATCTGATAGAGTTTTGCTGATAGTGTGTAGCAGTCTATGTGGTGTTCACGCTATTTTATTGTTTTGCATAGGATTGTGTTTCTTACACTCTCTTTCACTTATTCGATATATTTTAGGATATTATTATTACTTCTCTTATGTCCTTTGTAGTTACAAATTAATTATTGCACTTCCTTTCTAATATTGTTATCTCTTCTATTGAGCCGAGGGTCTCCCAAAAACAGTCTCTCTATCTTTCCGGTGTAAGGGTAAGGTCTGCGTACATCCTACCCTCCCCAGACCCCACTAATGGAATTTATTGGGTATGTTGTTGTTGTTGTTGTAAAGAGACAGCTCTTTTCTATTATAATTTGAACCTGTTGGGGGTAACATTTCTAAAATTCAAATCTTTCAAAGCTGATTATAATTTTCAAATTTGAATTTAAAAGAGGGGTATCTCGTATAAAAAGGTTTTGAAAACTAAAAAGAAATAAATCTCCAATACAATTTGAAATAAAAGGAATACTATTTCCTCATAGGTGGGGGCATTGGTAAAAATGAATTGAAAAAAACCATAGTGGAAAAATGAATTAAAAACCCAGAAAAAAAAAAGAAAAAGAAAAAGAAAAAGGAATTTAGGAAACTCAATGAGGAGGGGGGGGCACATAGCAGGTGTTTAAATACACTAAAAATGCAAACAGGTGTATAGCGCATTTCTTTAAAGCACTATGCGTTAA
The DNA here is from genome assembly GCA_032618575.1 of Nicotiana noctiflora. Lineage (NCBI taxonomy): Eukaryota > Viridiplantae > Streptophyta > Magnoliopsida > Solanales > Solanaceae > Nicotiana > Nicotiana noctiflora. The sequence goes on along the minus strand of JASVEL010008410.1, from coordinate 116,909 downwards.
AATGCAAACACAGGGTATAACGCGATTATTTATCGCGCTATACCTTAACGGACAAAATTAACGTTAAAGTATAGCGCCATTTAAATGGGCGTTATATATAAAAAAGGTTACCAATTTTTTCCCCATCTATTACGATCTCTTATGTCCAAAAGAATCACATTTTAATTCTGGAATATATTTTTATCTTAGGGTCTTAGCTTGCGTAACTCAATCTTTGACTTGTTGCGACTGAATGTTAAGTGATACCTTAAATTCCTAAAGTGCTCCTTTAGTCCCGACCTTGGTACATAAGATCGTGAGAAATTATTTTCTTCCCGCCTTATTTTTATAGAGGAGAGTTACTCTTATGTTTTCGCTCTCTTGTCTGTAAGTATATCTTTCTTTTCCAGCTATATCAAACTTTTTCACCTCAAAAATAGATTAATCAGTTAATCGGATATACCTCAATATATCAAACTATATGGAATTAGTCATGTGATACAGGGGCGGATGTAGAGTTTGACCGTAGTGTTCATCTGAACTCAATACTTCTGATATGAAGCATAAATTTATATATATTTAAAAACTAAATAAAATTGCAACAAATGATAGATTTGAACCCATAAATTTAAAAATATAATGTGTTCAATGCTAAAAAACTTAAAAGTTCAACCCATAAAATTTAAATTCTAGATTCTCGTCCGATATGATACTAGGTGATTCATAAAAGATATGGAACATAGCAGTTGTTTAAATACACCGAAAATGCAAATAGGTGTATAGCACATTTCTTTAAAGCGATATGTGTTAAAATACAAATACTAGGTATAACGCGATTATTTATTGCGCTATACCTTAACGGACAAAACTGACGTTAAAGTATAGCGCCCTTTAAAATAGCGTTATATATAAAAAAAAAGTTACCAATTTTTTCACACTTATTTCGATCTCTTGTGTCCAAAAGAACCACACTTTGGTTCTGGAACCTATTTTGATCTTAGGGTCTTAGCTTACCTCAATCAATCTTTGACTTGTTGCGGCTCAATGCTAAGTGATACCTCAAATTCCTAAAGTCCTCCTCTAGTTCCGACCTTGGTAAACAAGATCATGAGAAATTGTTTTCTTCCGGCCTTGTTTTTATAGAGGAGGGTTACTCTTGCGTTCTCTCTCTTGGGTAGGTCAGTTTCGTTCTTTTGTCTGTAAGTATCAAACTGTTTCACCTCAAAAATAGGTTAATCAGATGTACCTCAATATCAAACTATATGGAATTAGTCATGTGATACAGGAGTGGATGTAGAGTTGGACCGTGGGGTTCATCTTAGCTCAATACTTCCGATATGAAGTATAAATTTATATATATGAAAAATTCAATAAAATTGCAACAAATGATAGATCTAAACCCATAACTTTAAAAATATAATGTGTTCAATGCAAAAAAAAAAAAAAAAAAAAACTTAAAGTTGAACCCATAAAATTTAAATCCTAGATTTCCATCTGATGTGACTAGGTGATTCATAAAAGATGTGGCAAATAACAGGTGTATACATTGAAAATGCAAATAGGTGTATAGCGCGTTTCTTTAAAGCGTTATGCATTAAAATGCAAACACTGGGTATAATGCGTTTATTTATCGCGCAATACCTTAACAGACAAAATTTACATTAAAGTATAGCGCCTTTTAAAATCGCTACAAAGGTTACCAATATTTTCCCACCTATTTCGATCTCTTATGTCCAAAAGTACCACACTTTGGTTCTGGAATATATTTTGATCTTAGGGTCATAGCTTACATGACTTAATCTTTGACTTGTTGCGGCTAAATGCTAAGTGATACCTCAAATTCCTAAAGTCCTCCTCTAGTCCCGACCTTGGTAAATAAGATCGTGAGAAATTATTTTCTTTCGGCCTTGTTTTTATAGAGGAGAGTTACTCTTGCATTTCCGCTCTCTTGTCTGTAAGTATATCTTTCTTTTCCAGCTATATCAAACCTTTTCACCTCAAAAATAGGTTAATCAGTTAATTAGATGTACCTCAATATATCAAACTATATGAAATTAGTCATGTGGTACAGGGGCGGATGTAGAGTTTGACGGTGGGGTTCATCTGAACTCAATATTTTTGATATGAAGCATAAATTTATATATATGTAAAAATTTAATAAAATTGCAACAAATGATAGATATGAATCCATAACTTTAAAAATATAATGTCAATGCTAAAAAACTTAAAAGTTCAACCCATAAAATTTAAATCCTAGATTTCCGTTCGATGTGATACTAGGTGATTCGTAAAAGATATGGCAGATAGCAGGTGTTTAAATCCACTGAAAATGCAAACAGGTGTATAGCGCATTTCTTTAAATCGTTATGCATTAAAATGCAAACACTGGGTATAATGCGGTTATTTATCGCGCTATACCTTAACGGACAAAATTGACGTTAAAGTATAGCGCCCTTTAAAAGGACGTTATATATAAAAAGGTTGCCGATTTTGTTCCCACTATTTCAATCTCTTGTGTCCAAAAAAACCACACTTTAGTTCTCGAATATATTTTAATCTTAGGGTTTTAGCTTGCCTGACTCAATCTTTGACTGAATGCTAAGTGATACCTCAAATTCCTAAAGTGCTCCTCTAGTCCCGACCTTGGTAAATAAGATGGTGAGAAATTATTTTTTTCCGGCCTTATTTTTATAGAGGAGAGTTACTGTTGCGTTTTTGCTCTCTTGTCTGCAAGTATATCCTTCTTTTCCAGCTATATCAAACTGTTTCACCTCAAAAATAGGTTAATCAGTTAATCATATGTACCTCAATATCAAATTATATGAAATTAGCCATGTGATCCAGGGACAAATGTAGAGTTTGACCGCATGGTTTATCTGAACTCAATACTTCCGATATGAAGCATAAATATATATATATATATATTTAATAAAATCGTAAGAAATAATAGGTTTGAACCAATAACTTTACAAATATAGTGGGTTTGATGTTAAATGAGCCCATAAAATTTGAATCCTTGATTCTCGTGTGATGTGATACTAGGTGATTCATAAAAGATATTTCTTGGGCAACTTGACTCTGCGAAGAACCAAATGTTTAACTTGGTTTACAAGTTGGAATTTACTTGCAAGTTAGTTACAATTGGCATTGAGTGCATATATATTGATCCTCTTGAAATGGACCATGTCATCTTGTTAGTAATTACTAACGCTGTTTTGAGGTTCAAGTACCTGTGGTTAAACTCTTCTTACTTAAATTAATAGTAACATAAGAGGAGTGGAGTAGGACGACAGTAACAGCAATAAAGAGAATAAAAGAAAGAGAGACAACAAGGTTAAGAGACAGAGGTGGAGATGAAAAAGACGTGTGAGCATGCATGCTCAATCACTGTCTGTCTAGAGGCAAGTCCATGTTCGGACGAAAGGAATTGCTGAGTTTTTTTTTTTTTGCTTTGTCATTGTAGACAAAAATATAGTCAGTGGTTGCCTAGTATCCTATTCTTTTTCTTGTACCTATTTACACAAGTATGTTCATCAATTAAGTCTTTTCTCCATGGCTCTACTCCCTCCAATTAAATCCAGAGGCATCCAAAGATCTATGAGAATAAGCCACCTTTAATTTTAATCTTGAAATGTTTATTAGAACTTCACTTGTGATTAAGATGCCATGATTAAAACTTCGGTACCAGGGTTCAAGTTTTACTAACTTCGAGAAGTTATATTTTATTTTAAATATTTATGTATCTTTCGGGACTAGATAATACGAATAATGTGTGTTTTTTTTTTTTTTTTTGCAACAAAAGATGTTATGAATATTGTTTTAGGGCCTGTTTGGAAAGCCAATTTTTAATTGTATTTGGGTGTAATTGAATGTAATTACATAGTTGTGACATATTTATTTGATCAAGTAATTACTCTGATCAGTATGTAATAGAGTGTAATTAAGGGAATATAATTACACTCTACAATTTTCAAGGGGAGTTCAGAATTGCTGGCAATCTCTTTTCTTTTATTTTAATTTTCTTTTCATTTGTTCATATTTTTTTTTATTTTCTTATTTTTTTAAGTATAATTGTGCTATTATTCTAGTGTTGAAACTACTCCTCCTATTAGAAATAATGAATCTTTAATTAACTTAGCATATAACGAGTGATGTCATTAAAGTAGAATCTCATTGTTGAATGAGGTTGTAGAATTATGTTGAAACTTATTTTATGTTATGTTGTAATTTTACATAAGAGTACTATACTATTTTTTTATATTATGTATTTATGTTATATTTTCGCTTCTATTTGTGGTATTCACTTACTAATTCAAATTGTAAGATAGATTATTTTTTCGTAAAATATTTGAGTAATTTTATGATATTATATTTATTAATATTAATTATTTTATCAAGCATGAAGACCATGATATTCTTATAAAATATGTATTTTTAGGGTTATAACTGATTAAAGTAAAATATTATTAATTTAAAAAATATATATCAACTACTTTTACAATATTAGTTACAAACATATGACAAATAATTAATATCTTTTCAAGAAACCATATTTATCTTAAATGTTAAATTTAACATTATTTATAAATGTCATATATTTGTTAAATCATAACTTTTAATTTTTTGATAATTAACTTTATATTTAAAATTTAATCTAACGGTATAATTACACTTGTGCAACCAAATAATACACTATAATTATATTATGACAAACAAACAGATGTTGTAATTACAATACTATGTAAGTACTAGGCTGTATAATTATTACCTTTATAATTACACTAATTCTAATTAGATTTTGCCTTTCTAAACATATCCTTAATGCTTAGTGGTGTTCAAAACCGAACCAAAACCAAAAATCGAACCGAAATCGAAGCTTAATGGCTTATTGGTATTGGGTTAACAGTTTAACGGACGAAAAATAGATTGAATTTTTGTTATTAACGGTCTATTGGTTTGGGGGCGAATTATTTAATTTTCTTAACGCATAATCCGTTAACCCATTATATATATATATATTTAATTCGTTGTTGTTGATGTTAGTATTATGATGCTTATTCATTAATACTGCATTTTAACTTCTTTCTCGAAGAATATTAATGATGACAGTTAAAAGAAAAAAGTATATATATTATATGTGATTGTGAGGTATAATCAAGATGATGATAGAGTAATTGAATTATCCTGAGCTAAGAGTTTGGAGAATTCATTTCGGCAACTATTTTAATACTTAAAATTGGAAAGCTGCTACTCTCCTTTTCTCAATTTTTTATTTTGAGTCATGGTCATCAAATAATTTGTGGCGATCCGAATCGTCATCTCCTATGTTATTACTCCGTTTATTGCTTCTTTATATTTTGTTATCGGTATGGGGTCTGTGAGAGTAGATTTGGATTGGATTTGGTAAGAAATGAGACACTTAGTCTCTTTAAGGAAAGCTTAAGTTGGAAAAGTCAACATAATATTGACTATTGAGTTAGAGGGCTCAGATGTAATTTCTGGTGATTCGGTTAGTTTTGGGGATGATTTGTGACTTAGGAGTGTGATCGGGAATAATTTTGGGGAATCGGTGTAGAATTAGGCTTGAATTGGCGAAGTTAGCATTTTGGTGATTTTTGGTTGATGGGTGAGATTTTGATCCGAGTGTCGGAATAGAATTCCGAGAGTTGCTGTAGCTTTATTAGGTGATTTTTGATATGTGTGCAAATTTTCAAGTCATTCGGACGTCGTTTGGTCGGGTTTTTGATCGAATGCGTGTTTCGGAAACTTTTAAAGAACTTAGGCTTGAATCCAATGTGATATGATGATTTTAGCTTTGTTTGATATGTTTTGATGATTGGAACAAGTTTGAATGATGTTATGGGTTATGTTGGTGCTTTTGGTTGAGGTCCCGGGGGCATCGGGATGATTTTGGATGGCTAACGGGGAGTTTTTGGAATTTCATACAACTGGAGGCATGTTGTTTTTGGAATTTTCACTTCTGTAGGTCTTGGACCGCGGAAGCGGAGCTGTGATCGCAAAAGCGGCAAGGAGATGGAAGGTAGGTTCCGCAGAAGCGGAAGAGCGGACAGTAGAAGCGGTATCGCTGGTGCGAAAATAGAACTGCAGAAGCGAATTTTTGAAACTTTAATGAAGACCGCAAAAGCAAAAATCTGGCCGCAGAAGCGGTCCCGCATAAGCGAAAGTGGGACCGCAGAAGCGAAAACTAGATTGTTCAGAAGGGTTTTTATTTAATATTTCATCCGCGAGCTTGGGTTAATTTCCACCATTATTGGGCAACCTTGGGAGCTTTTGGCTAGAATTTAAGGAAGATTTGACTGGGAATCGATTGGAGGTAAGTCCTTGGCTTAAATACATGAGATTATGATAGATTTAACATGAAAATTGGTTGAAATTCACCAAAAGGGGTAGAGCTAGGGCTTGAGTTTTTGATATTTCAAATTGGAAATTTATAGGTCATTTGAGCTCAGAATTGGGATTTCTTTGTATGTATGGACTCGTGACGCGATGAGAAATCCGATAATGTGAGTTTTATAATTTTTTTAGAAGTGGGCCCGGGGCTCTGGTTTTGCTAGTTTCGAGATTTTCGTTATATTTTGATTATTTTCGATTTGGTATTGTTCCCTTGGCATAGTGTGAACTGTCACACCTCCTTTTTCCGCACCCGCGAGAGTGCGAGGGAGTAAAAGAGAGTTTTTCCAATTAAAGGACAATCGAAACGGGATTTATTTATTTAGTTCAGAGTCGCCACTTGGAAAAATAATGGTGTCCCAAGTCACCGGTTTTAATCCCGAACCGAGGAAATTTATGACTTTGCGTTACAATCTGCGAAATTAGAAACCTGGATAAGGAATTCTGTTAACCCGGGAGAAGGTGTTAGGCAATCCCGGATTCCATGGTTTTAGCACGGTCGCTCAACTGCAATTTTTGTTTCTGTCTGATTTCTTTATATATTTTTTTATTTATGTGCTTTTATATGTTCCGCTTTTCAATTTTTAGAAGAATTGCGACGTCATGAAAACACATTTCGAGTCACACCGCAACCGGTGCGCCTGTGACTTTAATGTACTTCAATTTCGTTGAGAGTAGGATTTGGGTCACATAAATGTGCACCCGTATTTGTGAATGTAATATTATTATAAGTCGCGCCTAAAGTTCCTACGCCTTGATTAACTTTTGGAAAGATCGTGAAATTCGCTAAACGGTTCTTCCGAGTCTATGTTTTTTATAACAATTGACCGAGGGCCCCGTGCTCTTGTTCTCTAACGGGGCTCATCTCACTTTTTATTTAAAGGTCAATCCTAGAATACTACATTTGCTATTTATTTGTTTCTAAAGTACAAGAAGATTCCCGATTTTTAATTTTATTTAGTACGACCATGTTTCATACATTTAACTCGTGACTAGTGGCACCAATGAACCAACTAAACGGCTTAAACCTTATTGAGGAAGTCATAGGGTCGATTCCTTGAAGTGGAAAATCCTAAGTTCCACAATCAAATCTGCACATTTTAGAACTGGGCTATCTATTTTAACTCTGAAGCCCAAATGTTGATCTTGCTATTATTGTTAAACCAAAAGAGGCCGCTAAATAAATAATTCCAACTTTCAACACCATATTAGCCTATATTACTTACGTGGACTACAAAGTGTCGGCCATCGTCTACTATTAGTTTTAGGAATATCATGAGCTGATTTCCAACTTATTAAAATTTACATTTGGATCACTAATAATGACTTTTCATATTCATGATGATATTTTGCGTTTTATCAACAATCCAGTTAACTGATTTTAGGTATACATGAGTTTTTGCATTTCAGCATGGTCAAATTGCGGCAATACGTATGGAATGCATTTGATTCTTCTACCATTTCTCTAGTTAACAGTTCAATCTATGTCAAATAAATGCAGGCCAAATCTGTACACATGCAGAATGTAGAGACACAGTCAAAATCGACTTGTATTTTTACCAAAATTCAGTCCTAATTATTCTGTAGGCATATGGTTTTACTACATTTGACAGCCAATGCTTAAAACAATACGAATTGAATCACAATAGTCTAATTTTAACTTATAATTAGAAAATAGTCCTTGAGATTTACTACATATAGTCTAATCATTTTTATGTATAAAGGAAAACTAAGAAATAGAGATGAGGAGACTGCAGCAGCATAGTTTCGAACAACTTTCAATTTACTTCCATAAGCCTTGAGGTTTACAAAATGTGTACCTGAGATTTAAATCAAAGAAGAGGATAGGATCAGCCACAAGACAGTAAACCACAGTCAATCGCAGCAACACAAACAGCTATCAACACAGCAGGTTCAACCCAGGAATGATTCAATTATCAACAAAACCCAATAGAATAGTATCCCCTTTCAACAGTTTATATCCAGACCCTCCGGAGTACTCAAAATCAGACTGTTATAAAAAAACAAACCCAGGTGGATCTACAGAATGTTTCAAAGACTGGTAAACTTCAGAAGTCGAACCAAAATGAGAATGAAATCCAATGGAACAGTAGTCTGTTCAGTGATTTCTCTCTTTCTTTCCTTCAAATTGTCTCCCTTTTTCTGTATGTATGTCCCTCCTATATAATCTCTCACTGTGTTTCCAAAATCTCTCCCATGTTCTGCTCTCTTTTTCTATCTGTATGTCGATGTATCTCCCTATTTTTTATCTCTCTCTAAGGTGTCTATCTCTGTCCCTTTATCACTGCCAGTCCCTCTATCTGTATAGCTTTTTTTTTTAACTTCAGCTTCTAATCCTGCCACCCTTAAACTAAACCCTTGCCCATTATATTCTCTGCCTAGCCCATGATATTCCCTAGCCTCCCTGACACTGGTTTTAACACTACAATATGTCTAAGTATGGGGCTATTATTAAATTGATAAGTATGGGCATTAGTGGGAAACTCTGCTACACAACAGGTTCCACCAGCAGTCCTAATGTGCACTACACTCCTTCAGCTCTTAACTAACAACAACTATATCCAATTCACCACTTAATTAAAACAACAGTTCAGAAGAAAGGAAATCTCGATCCAACAGTGATTCACAATGTGATTTGCAGTGTCCATTTCGACTATAAAACTCCAATAAACAGACCTACGAGACTCATTGACAATATTCGTATAACTCACATAAGGAACAACAATCAATCATTGACTTAGTGATTCGAAATGCTCAAGCAAACGAAACATGAAAAATGCAGAATTTACTACTTGACAGTATCGTTTACAGCTAATTCGTGTTTCTATATCGTAATCTACTCCGACATATAAATAAAACAAGAATGACCAAATAAAGGTCTTATGGGGTAGAAGCAGAACAGATTAAAATCAAACACCAAACAGATAGAAACGAACAACTAAGTTAATATAATGAACACAACAACAAAACAGAAGGAAGAGAATGAGAAACGGGATACCTCAAGAAATTGGACGGACTCGGCTCCAAAGACTTCGAGTTTGCACTCTTTTGAAGTAAACGGACTTTAATTGAAGCGTTTTTCCAACGAAAAACACTCCAATTAAGGTCTATTGCCTTCAAATACCTTTGACTCGACGAAATCCCTAATTTTTGGGTTCTAGGGTTCTTGAGGCTCGACTTTAGGGCTTTAACATTTCTAGTAAGATTCGAGCGAAGCCGGGGTTAGTAGGGGTGTGAGGGAGGTGTGAGGAGTCACTGGTGTGAATTTGGGGTAGTTTGGGGTAGACGTTCGAGTTCCGGTGAACTTCGAACGAATATTCGAGACGTTCGAGCTATATTCGAGACTAACTACTAACGGATCCATGTAGAGGGGGCTTGGGAGATTCTACGGTGTTAATTTGGTGGTCATTGGCCTGCCGGAACCGCCGTGAGGCAATTTCCGGTAGGCGGTGGGCGGTGGTTCGACGGTGGTTTCTCATCGTCTCTGAGGGAGACGAAGAAGGGGTCTGGAAGAATGAAAGCGGGTATGGGGGGTATTGGGGTTCTTTGGTATGTTTAAAATTAACCAAATAATGTAAACTGTTGGATCATAAGAATCCAACGGCTCAGATCAAATTACTTAATCTAAACGGTGTCGTTTTAATGCGTAATGGGGCTGGGCTTGGATTAATTATCTTGGCCGTTGGATTGACTTAATCCAATGGTGCAGATCAGGCGTTACATAAGGAGATGCATGGGCCTTGTATTGGGTAATGACCTGTTTTGGGCTAGGAATGTTTTGGGCTCCGGATTTGAAGCCCTACTCGGATTTCTTTCTTAATTTCCAAACAAATTCTTTCCCTTCTTTATAATTGAACAAAAATTCCTAATTAATTGGTAAAATCACTGAATAAAACTACACAAATATCAATATTTGAACAACAATTAACATGTTAACTAACACATTAAAATCATGTCCTACAACTAAACTTTAAACATTAAATGTAAAAATACATATTTTTGTTATTTTTCATTTTCGTGAAAATGACTTAATTACTCTAAAGCACAAACATGAATTTATATATAATAATGCACATAATGAGAGAAAAAATAATGCAAGAATCACAAAAATCACGCACAACACAAAACTATTTTATTTTTGAATTTTTGGGAGTAAATCTTACGTAGGGCAAAAATCACGTGCTCACAGCTGCCCCTCTTTGCGCGGAAATGAAGAGTTTTCGTGCAAAGATAAGTGAGCGGATACGAGCGATTTTTGCCTGTTTGAGCACTCCGTATGAAGCATTTTTGGAAAAGTTTGACCGAACCTTGCTTCAAAGGTCTCCTACATATCCCTGGGAAAAGGGAATCAAGTCAATGTAGTTTGGGGAATTTTTGGTAGCTGGGACTACCATGACTGTTGTGATCTTGCTGTTACTGTCGTTGCTGCTGTTTAACTTATCTCCTTATTACACCGTGCTAAAAGAAAAATAAAAAGCTAAATTAAATTACAATATTGCAGATTCTTGTCTATCTTTTCAACTTGATCTTGTCATGTTCCTTGCCTTCTGCTGGCTTTGATGTTTCTTCACATGCTTCTTCTCTTCTGACAATTGTTATTTCGGCCTATCTTGATTGCCGAACTCCGACCATTGGTCCCTTCTTCGTGATCTCCAAACTATTCTCCTTCGAAGTCTGAACCTATCTTTCTGATCCTTGTTGCCTTCCTTTTGATTATGAACTTGGATTCATGCTGGGGACTCCCGTCATACTCTACCGCTTTCCTCAAACAACTTCAAAATAAATCTCCACTCCATTCTTCAGGCGGGCTCCCTGACTTCAACTACAACTTCAAAATAAAATCGCCACTCCATTCTTCAGGCGGGCTCCCTGACTTCCTCAACCAACTTCAAAATAAGTCGCCACTCCATTCTTCAAGCGGGCTCCCCGACTTCAACTACAACTTCAAAATAAATCGCCACTACATTCTTCAGGCGGGCTCCCTGACTTCAACTACAACTTCAAAATAAATCGCCACTCCATTCTTCAGGCGGGCTTCCTGACTTCAACTACATCTTCAAAACTAAATCGCCACTCCATTCTTCAGGCGGGCATCCTAACTTCAACTACAACTTTAAAATAAATCGCCACTCCATTCTTCAGGCGGGCTCCCTGACTTCAACTACAACTTCAAAATAAAATCGCCACTCCATTCTTCAGGCGGGCTCCCTGACTTCAACTACAACTTCAAAATAAATCGCCACTCCATTCTTCAGGCGGGCTCCCTGACTTCAACTACAACTTCAAAATAAATCGCCACTCCATTCTTCAGGCGGGCTCCCTGACTTCAACTACAACTTCAAAATAAATCGCCACTCCATTCTTCAGGCGGGCTCCCTGACTTCAACTACAACTTTAAAATACATTGCCACTCTATTCTTCAGGCGGGCTCCCTGATTTCCACTACAACTTCAAAATAAAATCGCCACTCCATTCTTCAAGCGGGCTCCCTGACTTCAACTACAACTTCAAAATAAAATCGCCACTCCATTCTTCAGGCGGGCTCCCTGACTTCAACTACAACTTTAAAATAAATCGCCACTCCATTCTTCAGGCGGGCTCCCTGACTTCAACTACAACTCACTAATTTCATCCCATCCTTATCGCCTTCCTTTGTTTCCTGTACCATTTTCTTCTTCCTGCATCGTCTCTTGGGCCACCCTTTTCTTCTGAATTACCTTGTCTTGAAATTTCTTTCCCACGAAGGTCGTGTTACTTTTCTTTTGGCTGCTGGAGATATCTTCGGAACTGTTTACTCACCTGCTGGGGATGATGCTGCCGGGGAAGTACTTCCTCTTTTTCTATTTCTTTCACCTTTCGTTCTCTCTCGGACTCGCCGGGGATTGAAATGTCATTAACTGAGGATTACCCTGGCGGGGGACCCCTTTTCCTTTTCCTTCTTCCCAGACCTCTTCCGGGACTCACGCCTCTGCTTCCTTGAAAACTTATGGGATATAATGCTGCTGGGGGAATCTCGAAGTTAGTGCTTCATTTTCCCAACAGCTGCTGGGGATGATACCAGGCTCAAAGATCACCCCCTCGTGTTGTCTAGCTCTCAACACTATTCTGCTCGGAACGGGCATTTCCCGAAATCTCGTGTTGTCTTCTATCCTTATCCACCGGGTATTTGTTTTCAAGAAAATTTTCGCAATGGGAGAAAATTTTCTGCCCCAGTTTGATGACCTTCTACACGGCATGCTTTTCCGCCGACGAACCCTCTTTTCCTGCTTTAAATCAAAGAAAAATTGTTAGTTTCAAAACGCAGTGAGTGGTCGTGCCACTCTTGTTGGGGTCCATTTTCCTTTTCTCTTTCAGCTGCTTGGCCTCCCTCGAACTTTTGGGGACGACGTTGACGCTTGCTGGGGATGGTGCTCTTTCCACATATGGTCTCTCCTCTCTCCTTTTATTCTAACCTTCGGTTCGGTCCGACCCTTTTAGTCGATGATCTGTTGTGAGGAATCATCTTCCGGATGTGTAATATGTGTCCATCATACTCCATAATTCCCGTGAACCTTCCAATCAACCAGTCGTTTCTATCTTAATATCGGAACGACTTTTGCCTTATTGCCTCGTTCCACACCTATTCATCTTCATTGTACCACTTTGGGAGACTTTGTAGTAAGCTTTGAAAAGTCAATTTTCGAAAACAAAAGAAAAGAAAAATGATAGATAAAGAATGCTGACCGCAAATGACAAAAGAAAGGGAAAAACTTTTCTGAGCTCAAAACTGGGAAAAACGTATCTGAATGTGTAACTGATCCAATGGTTATGCCGCGCCTTCGAGATTAATCTACCTAGTCTATTTATGTCAATCATTTTCTGATGGCCGCGTTTTGCTAGAGGCAAACGAATGTCCCAACCTTGTCTCATATAGGCACCTTGTAACCATCTCGCCTTGTCATCTCATAGTGCCCTTCAAAGGGTTTTCACTAATGAGATTCTCTCATTTCTCTCGATCTCCCGTCGCCTTAGGGTGCCCGTAAAGGTTTTCACCGTAAGACTCTCTCATTTTATTTCTCTCAGCTTTCTTCGCCTTAAGGTGCCCGCGAGGGTTTTCACCGTTGAGGCTCTCTCATTTCGCTTTCTTTCCATGCGGTGGGCTGGGGTATTATCCATGGAATTTCCTCTAAAGGGGCTATCCCTTTTCAGCTTGCGAGTCCTAGATCCAGTCGAGGATTGAAGTGTCATTCGTAGTTTCATTTGCATGACTTGGCATTTCTCAAATAGTGATCGAGAGGTCTTTTTTGGTCCTTAATGTGGTTTCTGTGCCTGAGGCTAAAGAAAAGGGTTTATCCTCAACGGTTAGCTCATTACAACTTTCGGAATCCACACTATCTTTTCAAACGAAACAATGACTTCTGCCCCAGTTTTGTTGCTTGGGGAATCTTTGATTTTTATTTTATTATGACCGAGCCGTGTGGCACCTACGTATCCTTCTTGAGGAATCAGGTCGAATGTAGTTCACTTTTTCTTGTGTTTTTTTCTTTGTTTCTTTTTCTGTTTTGTTATACATCTTCCTTGAGGATTCCAAAAGAGGGTATATGAAAGAATAATTAAGGCTCAAAGGGGAAGACAAGGGTTAAAGTGTTTGGGTAGTAGAAAAATTGCCTCTATCATTTCATTCTCCAAAAAATGCAAAATTCACACAAACGAAACACATGTTGACAAATACATTAAAGAATTACACATAATATCTCTTGACTGCATCAGAATTGATAGCCATATCGGTGCACCTTCCTTCAATATCAGTCAGACATAGAGCGCCGTTGGATAATACTCTAGTCACAACAAATGGTCCCTGCCAATTTGGAGCGAACTTGCCTTTCGCTTCGGCCTGATGTGGTAGAACTCTCTTCAGCACATGTTGTCCCACTTCAAATTTCCTGGGACATACCTTCTTGTTATATGCCCTCGCCATTCTCTTTTGGTACAATTGGCCATGACATACTGCTGTCAATCTCTTTTCATCGATCAAGCTCAATTGCTCCAGTCGGGTTTTGACCCACTCATCGTCGTCAATATCAGCTTCAGCGACAATTCGGAGGGATGGAATTTCAACTTCTGCTGGTATTTCCGCTTCAGTCCCGTACACCAACAAGTAAGGAGTTGCACCTACCGAAGTCCGGACGGTAGTGCGATAACCCAACAGTGCAAATGGTAACTTTTCATGCCATTGCCTAGACCCTTCTACCATCTTCCTCAATATCTTTTTTATATTTTTGTTTGCTGCTTCAACCGCACCATTTGCTTTGGGACGATATGGTGTGGAATTTCGGTGTGTAATCTTGAACTGTTGGCAGACCTCTTTCATTAATCCGCTGTTAAGATTGGCACCATTATCTGTGATGATTATCTTTGGAATTCCAAACCTGCAGATGATGTGGGAATGTACGAAGTCCACCACCGCCTTCTTGGTCACTGATTTGAAGGTTTTGGCATCCACCAACTTGGTAAAGTAATCGATCGTTACCAGAATGAACCTGTGCCCATTGGAGGCCGCGGGTTCTATAGGTCCGATAACATCCATACCCCATGCAACAAATGGCCATGGAGCTGACATTGTATGAAACTCGGTTGGCGGGGAATGAATCAAATCTCCGTGTATCTGACACTGATGGCATCTTCGCACGAAACTTATACAATCACGCTCCATAGTGAGCCAATAATATCCTGCTCGAAGAATCTTCTTTGCCAATACATATCCGCTCATGTGTGGCCCACAAACTCCGGAGTGTATATCTGTCATCACTGTTGTGGCTTGACTCGCATCTATACATCTCAACAATCCCAAATCTGGGGTTCTTTTGTACAGCACCCCTCCACTAAGGAAAAAACCGTTAGCCAATCGCCGAATAGCTCTCTTTTGATCTCCAGTTGCTTGCTCTGGGTATATTCCTAACCCGAGGTATTCTTTGACGTCATGAAACCATGGCTCGCCATCCATCTCTTCCTCTATCATATTGCAATAAGCATGCTGATTCGAACCTGAATATGTAACGGATCGACACGAACCTTGTCCGGGTGATGTAGCATTGACGCCAAAGTAGCCAAAGCATCGGCAACCTCATTATGCATCCTTGGGATATGCTTGAATTCTACCGACCGGAAATGCTTAGTCAGATCATGCAAACACTGACGATACAGGATAAGCTTTAAATCTCTGGTTTCCCATTCTCCCTGAATCTGATGTACCAGAAGGTCCGAGTCCCCCAAGACCAAGACGTCCCGTACATCCATGTCTACCGCTAATCGTAACCCTAAGATGCATGCCTCATACTCAGCCATATTGTTGGTACAATGAAAACGCAGTTGAGCAGTAATAGGATAATGATGTCCCGTTTCAGAGATAAGCACAGCCCCTATTCCGACTCCTTTTGCGTTCGCTGCTCCGTCGAAGAAAAGCTTCCACCTTGGATCCTCGGTTAACTCCAACCCATCAATTTGCAGTACTTCTTCGTCTGGAAAATACGTCCTCAAAGGTTCGTATCCGTCATCAACAGGATTCTCAGCTAAGTGATCGGCTAGGGCTTGAGCTTTCATAGCCGTCCTTGTCACATATATGATGTCGAACTCTGTAAGTAATATTTGCCATTTTGCTAACCTCCCTGTAGGCATAGGTTTCTGGAAAATATACTTTAACGGATCCAAACGCGAAATAAGGTAAGTGGTGTAAGAAGACAAATAATGTTTCAGACTTTTGGGCTACCCAAGTTAAAGCACAACATGTCTTTTCCAAATGAGTGTACTTAACCTCGCGGACCGTGAATTTCTTACTGAGGTAGTAAATGGCCCGTTCCTTCCTGCCAGTAAGATCATGCTGCCCCAGTACGCAACCGAACGAATTCTCCAAAACCGTCAGATAAAGAATCAGGGGTCTACCCGGTTCAGGCGGAACTAGTACGGGTGGGTTTGACGGATACCCTTTGATTTGGTCAAACGCTTCCTGACATTCTGTCGTCCATTCTATCGTAGCGTCTTTCTTCAACAGACGGAATATGGGTTCACAGGTTGCTGTAAGCTGAGCAATAAACCTACCGATGTAATTTAACCTTCCCAATAGACTCATTACCTCTGTTTTATTCTTTGGCGGGGGTAGCTCCTGAATGGACTTGATTTTGGATGGGTCCAACTCAATGCCCCGTCGGCTGACGATGAATCCTAGCAACTTTCCCGATGGAACTCCGAATGCGCATTTGGCCGGATTGAGCTTGATATCATATCTTCGAAGTCTTTGAAAGAACTTCCCGAGGTCGGCAACGTGGTCTTCTTGACGTCTAGATTTTATGATCACATCATCCACGTACACTTCAATTTCCTTGTGTATCATGTCATGGAACACCGTAGTCATCACCCTCATGTATGTTGCCCTTGCGTTCTTCAAACCGAACGGCATCACCCGGTAGCAATAAGTCCCCACGGTGTGATAAAAGCCGTCTTTTCTGCGTCCTCTTCATCCATCAAGATCTGATGATATCCCGCATAGCAGTCCACAAAGGATCCGATTTCACGTCCGGCGCAATTATCAATCAGGATATGGATATTGGGAAGTGGGAAATTATCCTTAGGACTCGCCTTGTTGAGATTGCGATAGTCCACGCATACTTTGATCTTTCCGTCTTTCTTTGGCACCGGTACTACGTTAGCCAACCATTCAGGGTATCGAGTGACACGAATGACTTTCGCCTGCAACTGCTTGGTTACTTCCTCCTTAATCTTCACACTCATCTCCGTCTTGAATTTCCGCAGTTTTTGCTTGACGGGAGGATATGCCGGATCGGTGGGTAATTTATGAACCACTAGATCAGTGCTGAGTCCTGGCATGTCGTCGTACGACCATGCGAAAATGTCTTTAAACTCCATGAGTGTTTTGATCAACTCTTCTCTCAAGTTGGGTTCAATATGGACACTTATTCTGGTTTCTTTAACGTCATTTGTGTCCCCCAGATTAACAGCATCGGTATCATTTAAATTTGGTTTGGGTTTTTCCTCGAAGTGACTTAATTCTTCACCGATTTCTTCTATGGCTTCATCATTGCCGTATTCCGATTCACTCTCGTCACCTCTTATTTCATGCGTTATTATTTCCAAACCGGATTGATTTTCTAGACTGGGTTGATTAATCTTTAAGCACGCCATATCATTAAGATCAGTTGAAAGAAAGCTGCTCAGAAAAGTAAAAAGAAGGAAAATAAACAAAATTAGACACGAAGGGAACAAGATTTCATTAATGGGAACAGTACAAGGAAAAACAAGCTTGCAAACTCAAATCAAAAATGAACTAAAACAAACGGATTTTACTCCGGGGACAAACCCCAACACAAAATTTCGAAAGAAAAAATCCAAAACAAACTACCAAAACTCCTTCCGGACAGGAAAAGGAGTAGCCTTCCAATTATTCAACTTTGCTTTCGATCCCACAAACTGTATGTCGGCATGGCTGGATCCTTCGCCATCCTCTAGCATGCATACATCTGCGAATAGGTCCTCGAATTTTCTTAAGAACTCTTCGTTTGGCCTAACCATCGGACTGGGAATCTTTGTCGTCGGATGTCCTCTTACTCCAGACCTGACAAAAGATCGGAAAAGGCGTGGAACGGGCTTCGGGAGCACCCATGTCTTCTGCTTATTCCTCTTGGCTCGCTGGATATCCTCTGATGTTGGCTTGAATCCCAAGCCGAAGGTTCCCACATTTTCGACCACAGAATACCGGTTGTATGATTCCTTGCAGAGATGCACCTAAACCTTTGCCGGGTATGAAACCGTTTCTCAACATTTCATGAGCCACCATGACGTCTGCAGTAATTATTCTGTCATTGGGAATGCATTCCCCTTCTGGAACTCGGTTGGCGGATACCACATCGCAGATCTGGTATACCCATGGCCCAACATCCTCTTCCGTCTCAACGAAGGGGACGATGGTGCCTGGTTGTAGATCATTCTCTCCATGGACTACGATCTCCCGTTGGTCCCACTCAAACTTGACTAGTTGGTGTAGGCTGGATGGAACCGCTTTTGCGGCATGGATCCACGGTCGCCCTATCAGAAGGTTATATGACACTACCATGTCCAGCACCTGGAATTCCATGGTGAACTCCACTGGTCCGATTGTCAAGATTAACATTATGTCCCCGACCGACGCCTTGCCTCCTCCATCAAACCCTCGGACACATATGCTGTTCTTGCGTATCCTGTCGATGTCCACTTTCAACTTGTTTAGTGTGGAGAGAGGACAGATGTTAGCCCTGGACCCGTTATCGACAAGGACTTTGGTAACCACCGCCTCCTCACACTTTACCGTAAGATATAAAGCCTTGTTGTGCTCGGTGCCTTCCTCGGGCAATTCATCATCGGTGAAGGTGATCCGATTCGCTTCGAAGATCCTATTGGTGATCTTCTCCAAATGACTCACCGAGATTTTATCAGGTACGTGGGCCTCATTCAGAACTTTCATCAAAGTTTGCCGATGTTCTTCAGAATGTATCAGCAAGGACAGCAACGAGATTTGCGCAGGGGTCTTCTTCAGCTGTTCTAGGACAGAATAATCATGTATCTTCATCTTTTTCAGGAATTCCTCTGCCTCTTCGTCAGTTACCAGCTTTTTTAATGTTGCCGGAGCAGTCTTTCTTAATTCCGCTGTGGAAAAACATCTCCCTGAACGGGTCAACCCTTGCGCTTCGCAGACTTCCTCTTTAACTTCTTTTCCCTTGTAGGTTGTCGTGACCCGATCATAATTCCATGGAATAGCTCTGCTATCAGCTATTGGCAACTGTATTGCTGGCTTGATGATGAAAGGATCCACTCGAACACCTGCTACCGTCAAGATGGGTTTGGTTGCCACCCCTGGTACAGTTATTTTTACTTCCCCCGGCCTCACCGGCACTTTGTTCACGCTTCCCTTTTCTGCTTCCGACCCCCCTTGTACGTCCTTCTTGCAAATGAGTGACTCATCAAGGCTTGGCCCTTTTCTCATTCCTACCCCGCTAGACTTGATCATCATCACAGTTTGAGAGGTTTTCTCCTTTCCCTCCTCTACCCGTACCAACTCGATCATGTTGGTCTCATGATGAGTTGGAAGTGGATTTTGGTTGATGTTGGGCTCCGCTGGAGTCTGGACCTCAATTCGGCGAGTGTCGATGAGTTCTTGGATGGCTGTTTTCAATCGCCAACACTTTTCTGTGTCGTGCCCCGGACATCCTGAGCAGTATGCACAATTTATTGAATGATCCAGATTCTTTGGAAGAGGATTTGGTAGCTTAGCCTCGACCAGATTTAGCAACCCTACTTGCTTTAAACGGTGGAACAGACTGGTGTAAGACTCCCCCAAGGGAGTGAAAGTCTTTGGCCTTGGCGCCCTGTCGCTTTTGAATGCTTGGTTCGGACGAAAGCCCGCACCCGTGGGATTTCTATAGGCTCTTGGGGGTGGGTAAATATTCTGTGGATTTGGCGCACGCCATGGTGCCTGGACGGGAGGTGTGGCATATGACTGTGCGTGATGGACAGTAAAATGGGGATCGGGTGCTGGATAGTAGTGTTACGGGTGGTTATATGGATTGTGGAAGTAATTTTGGTGGTGAGGTTGTGGCGGGTTATATTGAGGTGCGAGGCCTCTATTTCTGAACCATGTTCCGGACTCGACTGTCGTGACTTCTTCTTTCCTCTTTTTCCCAAGCACTCCTCCGGTACCACTTTGGATAGGTTGAGTGGTGGCTTTCAACATCGAATAGCTCATGATCTTGTTGGCTTTCAAGCCTTCCTCGATCATAGCCCCCATCTTTATCACCTCGGTGAATGATTTACCGACGGACGTCACCAGATGTCCGAAATAGGTTGGCTCTAGTGTCTGCAGGAAGTAATCCACCATCTCATTCTCTCTCATAGGCGGATCTACCCTTGCTGCCTGTTCCCTCCAGCGGAAACCAAATTCTCTAAAACTTTCGGCGGGTTTCTTCTCTAACTTTAGCAATGATAAGCGGTCGGGGACTATTTCAAGATTGTACTGGAACTGGCCAATGAATGCTTGAGCCAAATCATCCCACGTAAACCATCTGCTGGGATCCTGCCTAGTGTACCACTCCAGTGCAGATCCCCCAAACTCTGACCAAAGTAAGCTATCAGAATCTCGTCTCGTCCTCCGGCTCTTCGCATTTTACTACAAAACCCTCGAAGATGGGCTACTGGATCACCATGCCCCTCGTATAGGTCAAACTTGGGCATTTTGAACCCGGCTGGCAACTGGACATCTGGGAATGGACACAGATCCTTGTAAGCGACACTGACCTGGTTGCCCAAACCGTGCATATTCCTGAAGGACTGCTCCAAGCTTTTAACTTTTCTAATAACTTCCTCATGTTCCGAACTTTGGAAGTGCTTTTCCGGTTCTGCCGGGTTATCCCAGGTGAGGGGTGTGTGGATGCGGTTCAGGACCCCTAAAGGTAGGCTCGGGAGGATAGTAATAATTGTCATGGATTTGAACATGCGGCTCACCGGACGACTTTTGTAGGGTAGCAGGTGGGGGTGCTACAAAAACAGGGGTGACCGGAGGAGGATTTTGTTTGGTTGGTGGAATTTGGGTGGCATAAGGGTTTTCCCCTTGATAGTATGGATAGAGTGGGGCGCTTGTCGAAGGATCAAGGGGTGGATGTTCTGGAGCTGATGCGAGAGTAGGGAGGTTTGGTGAAGACTGTCCCCTAGCCCAGGCTAGGTGCATCTCTGTTATCTGCTGTTTCAACCGATCTACCTCTTCTTTCATGATCCGTATCTCTGATTTCTCTTCCTCGAGACTTTTACCGGAGCTGGACATACTTGCTGGAATTGGCCCTTTAGATCTAGTACGGTAATGGTGGTCGGCCAGTATATTCTGTCAAACCAACTGCTAAACTTTTCTGGATTGCAACAAACTTTGTTAGTTTACTGAATTTAACAGGCATGTTATCGCACGTTGGGATGCAATGCACCTAATCAATTAACCCTTTCTATATGTTCTTATCGCATGCGTCGTTCCAGATTCTTTTCTTCTTGTTCTTTTTTTTTTCTTTTTTTTTCTTTTTCCCTTTTTCAATTATCCTTGAAAGCCTTATTGTTATTAACCTTCATGTTCTTTTCCTTTCTTTCTAGTGGTGGTCGAATCTTATGTGGATTGCCTACGTATCACGTCCCCGCGTGAATCAGACCGAGCGTAGTTCTGGTAACAAAATTGTGGCGAAATTCTGGAATTCTTATATCAAAACTCTTACGGTTACAAAACATGTCTTACAATAATCAACAGAATAAGAGAAATGCTTGACTCGAGAATAAAATGCCAGCCGATTTGACTCAAAATTTCGAAAAATACATTGTTAATCAAAAGTCTAATGCTCTTAAATTCCTAGGGGCCTGCGAGGCATCATTCGGCCTTGCCGCGGGCCTTGGTGTGAGGTCCTTGTGTAGTCCCCTTAACTCTCTCATGATCTGATGAACATAGCCCATAACTGAAGCAAAAAGGGCAGTGCGGGGCATTTGTTCACAAGCTAAGCACTTCATGGTGACATAATGCCCGATTTCTCCAATTTTGTCCTTGATCATGTCCCTTTCTCCGAGTAGCCGTTCTATCTGTTGGTTTTTCGCTCCCAATCTTCGAGCATTGTTGGTGACTTGGTCTAAGAGCCTATCCACTTGTTCTTGCAGTCGGGCCATCAAATCGTGACAACGGTCGAGGTCTGCTCTGGCATCTCGGGCTTGCTTGAAAACCCGCTCCCTGAGGATAACGTTTGCTTCCCTTAGACTAGTGATGATCTCGGTGTAATCTTCTTCCACCCGTTGTAGGTGGAGTGCCTGTTGATGTGCCTCCTTTCTCCAGCTAGCACGGATCCTCATTGTTTGGGTCTTCGACTCTTCCAATTCTCTTTGGATATCGGCAACATGGTTTTTCAAACCCTTTATCAATTTTTCGTCTGCTCGACTCCTCAACTGTCTATCAGCATCCCTTTTCATTTGCTGGATTTGAGCTCTCAAAAAGTCATTTTCTTGTGCCAACTTCTTTTTATCTCCTTCGTCGGCGGCAGCTTGCATATCTTTTTCAAA
Source organism: Nicotiana noctiflora (assembly GCA_032618575.1). NCBI lineage: Eukaryota > Viridiplantae > Streptophyta > Magnoliopsida > Solanales > Solanaceae > Nicotiana > Nicotiana noctiflora. The sequence goes on along the minus strand of JASVEL010008410.1, from coordinate 94,400 downwards.
TTGGAGATATTGGACCCGTTGCTCTATCTTGCCAATCCTTGTTCTGTAAACCTCTTCCTTGGCTAACCAGTCCCATTGTTCTTGTGATGCTTCAGCAAATTCCCTGAGGTGAGGTCTTTTGGATGGTCTTTCAACCGATGTTTCTCCTTTATTCCAAGCAAGATATCTGGGTACAACCTCTCCCCTAGCTCGATCCTGCACACAAGTGTTTGCCTCCAGATATTGGCATTTGCTCCAGATCTGGCGAACCCTTGCTTCTGGGAATTGACCGTCGGGACCAATTTCAATAACCCGGGTACTCAGGTCTTCGTCTTTGGGTACTATCTGGCACCTCCCAAGCTGTCTCAAAACCCGATGGGGCGCATAAGGTTGAATGCTCTTAAGTCCCATTAAGAGAAAGCGGGACCTAGCCGCTGGCATGTACACGATTCTGTCTATCTGTAACCAACCCAACGTCCATTGTATTTGACTTGCGCTGAGAGCCTGAAAGTATGCCCTCCATGCCAAGATTCCTTCAGGCAAGACGGTCCTATCAATCCTTATATAGAATTCGCTTATGCAAGTTTTCTCAACCAACCCATATCTCAAGAATTGGGTGCGGCGACACAGGTGCTCGATCATCCACATCTGTAGCAGTAAATTACAGCCTTCGAAAAAATCTCCTCCGGCTTTGCAGGCTGTGAGAGCTCGATATATGTCTGATAGTATCATGGGAGCAAGAGTACTTTTGCTTTGGTCAAGCAAAGTACTGACGACTCCGGCTACCTTTATATCAATATTCCCGTCTTTTCTCGGGAATACCACGAGTCATAAGAAGGCTATCATGAAGGCAATTCGTCTGTGCTCCTCCCATTTCTGGCGATTGCCCTTGCTGCATAATTTGTTCTCTGGCTTGTCAAAACCTCCCACATGACCGTACCTTTGATAGATGAACCTTAAAGTACAAAACCCTTGTGCTAGATCTGGGTTACGTACCGTTCTGGCTGTCTTCAGTGAGTCTAAAAATCGGTGTATGGCGACAACCCTAGGAGCGATTAGATATTGATGCCCCAATGGTATATTAGTGTTTCCAATGTATCCGGTCATCTCCTCCACACTTGGGGTGAGCTCGAAGTCCGAGAAGTGAAAGACATTGTGCGCGGAGTCCCAATATGTGACTAATGCTCTTATGATATCCCCTCGAGGCTTTATTTCAAGCAAACCTGTGAGACCTTTCAAATATTTCTTAACTTCATCCTGCCCTTCTTTGCCTAGATCATCCCACCATAGTCGTATTTGTACCGGGATTTTAGTCATGAGTGAAAAGGGTTCATTTCGAATCGTGCTCATCCTGCACATTTATTTAAAGAAGAAGATCATTTTGGCTGGCAATGATTGGACTATTTTTCAAAATTTTAAGATTTTGGTATTTTTTTTTAAAAAGGGCAAGTTGGACCCGACGGGGGTTGCCTACGTATCTCACATCCGGTGAGAATCAAACCCGCGTAGTTAGGTCCGTCAAAACAAACTATTTTTCTTTTATTGACCGACAAAGAAAACACATTTGTTAAGAAAACCATTTTGTTGGCAGAGTCAACCTTCCGTCGTCTTTTATTAGCAAACTAAATTATTGATTTGTTGGTGAAGCACATTCTGTATTTTCTGAAAAATATCTATTTCTCCATACTTTTTCCATTTGTTTTTCGTTTTTTTTTCCAGTATTTAAAAGCCGGTCAGCATGCAAGTTCGAATAAATGCTTAAAACAAACATGGTATAGCAGGATGGTCTTTTCATTTCAGGTTGCCTGTGCTAGACGGACCCAACCCCTGTGTTGAGTCTGTCACACCTCCTGCTTACGCACCCGCGAGGGTGCGAGGGAGTTTTTTCCAATTAAAGGACAATCGAGACGGGATTAGCTTATTTAATTCAGAGTCGCCACTTGGAGAAATAATGGTGTTCCAAGTCACCGGTTTAATCCCGAACCGAGGAATTTTATGGCTCTATAATACAGTCTGCGAAACTAGAAATCTGGATAAGGAATTCTGTTAACCCGGGAGAAGGTGTTAGGCACTCCCGGATTCCGTGGTTTTAGCACGGTCGCTCAATTGCAATTTTTGTTTCTATCTGGTTCTTTTATACATTTTTTAACTATGTGCCTTCAATGCTCCGCTCCTATTTTTTAGAAGAATTGTGACGTTACGAAAACACATTTCGAGCCGCACCGTAACCAGTACGCCTGTGACTCTAATATATTTCAGTTTCGCCGAGAGTAAGATTTGGGTCACATAAATGCACACCCGTATTCAGGAAAGTAATTTTATTTCAAGTCGTGCCTAAAGAGTCTATCGTCTATTTACTTTGGGAAAGGCCGTGAAATTTTGCTAAACGGTCCTTCCAAATCTAAATGTTTTATAACAATTAATTGAGGGCCCCGTGCATTTTTATTCTTAAACGAGGCACATCTCATTTATTTTAGAGGTCAAGCCTAAGGTATGCTACATTTTCTACCACTGTTTTTGCCCTACCAAAGTAATAAATAATGATGTCTAGTTGTGATTTGCGTTTTATTTACATTGATGTTCAAATAAGCAATAAAGCTATGCTAGTGAATCTGGGCCCTTATGCCTTGAATCAAGCCCAATATTACTAATACGAATCCAACACAGGCACAAATGTTATCACTGAACTAATATTGGATTTACAAAGTTATTGTAACTTCATAGTATCAAAAATTAATCAAGGTAATAATACTAAACTCTTATTCGAGTATTACTGTTTTGACTTATTCAGATTGACTATATCTATTTTTAAACAATTTTCATATTAACTATTATTATAAACTGATTTATACTATATTTATGAATTGAAATGCAGACTCATCAAATGCAGAGTTGAATTACTACTTTATCCCATTGGAAATATTAAACTAAACTATAGAAAATATATTTGAATTGAAGTACAAGCTCGTTCACACTGAAACAGTCATTTTGTACTCGTTATTGAAAACTTATTACAATTGTTCTTTCATAGCATGAATTAATTTGAAACACACAATATTAACTAATCAAGACTTGAATTTGAAGGATTCATGCTTTTATTATTAAAACTAGCGAATACAGACAAAGGATAACAAACTTTTAAAATTTCATTTTTTGTTTATCTGATTGGCAATAACTGAAGATCTAAACCTTGATCAAAACAGACTTTAACATTTGCTTTCAATTTTTCCTAATCTATAATCTATGTGATTGTATTTTCTATTAACCCACTTCACATGCGACTTTCTATGTAGTAATAAAACTAAGCTACTAAAGAAACTAACAGTCCGAGTTTACATTCCACACAGTCCAAATATACGTATGATTCACCTAATTATACATGAATCAAACTAATTCTACTTCTAATAAACAGAATCAAATAAGAAAAACTCATAAAGGCAGTCGAACATTTTTATATCATCAAATTTGCGACTACATCTTCGAATTTCGGAGGTGTACCTGGAAATTACAATGGAGAGAAGTTAGTTGCAGCAGCAGAATGCACAACAACAACAACCGTGCCAGCAACAACAGAAACCACAACAAGAGAAGGCAGTGACTAAAACGCAGCAATAGCAGCAACCACACAGAACCACCAGAAGTAGCAAAATACAATGATAATAGCTACCACAACAGACCAACAACCATGCCACTGGACCAAACAGCAACAATCAAGTAATCAACAGCAGCAAAAACCACACCAGTGAAGCAAACCAACAGCAGTAGTATGAGAATTAGAACCACAGCAGAGACAACCACAAACGAAACAGTAACAAAACCCAATGGAACAGTAACTTTCAGTCTATCTCTCAGCTCTCTCTATCTATATTCTTGTATGTGTGTATTGTGAACCCTTATTGTATATTGCAATGTCTCAGCCTATGAGTTTCTCAATGTTTCAGCCCTGTTAGCTTCTCTCAGATTGCTCTTCCCTCTTAATCCGTGTATATGCCCCTTATATATCACTAAAACAGACCCTTTTCATCCTTGAAACCTTAAACTAATCCCCCCCATCATCTTTGCCCATGATATTCTCTTATACCTCCACTACTACATGTCTTGTCCTATTTTTTAATTTAAAGTTATGGGTGAGTTAATTGTTTAATCATTTTGTCTTGAAGCTCCCCCCCATACCATTATGTCTTGTAACAAATAGAATAGTTTAATGGTCCATTAGTGTTCCCTACAGAATATTCAACTAAGCATATTTAACTTTGAATCCCAAAAATACCTCTGAAATCACTATCCTACATCCATACCCTACTTCCTTAGTCTTATTACCCCTTATTGCCCTTTAATATGTTTTATATTAACTGATCAAATGCTAACTAATCAATCAGTAAGTAATTATGATATTTGATCAGTCAATGATACTCTAAGAACCCTAATTTCAGAGTTATCAAATGATTTTGTATTAATCAGCTATAACCAATCAGACCCTAAGTGTTGGTTTTACTAATTGAATACTGAATCTAAAGAACAACTTTCAGAAATATAAACAGTAAATAAAGAAGAAATACTAGACTAATGGTTTATCAAAATAAACAGAATCACATAAATCATTCATCAGGATAGTAAATGTCAAACTACTATGAATTAATTCCATCAAAAATATCGGGAACCTTAATCTACATTTAACCCTACAATTTCCTAATTACCATAAGTGGACCAAAATGAAGCAGGAAAAGAACATGGAAAACATAGATGAACTAACTAATTAAGATTAACCTATTAAGCAAGCTAATTAACTGAACAACTAAAGAATCTAACAGTCTTAGAACTAACAACAAATGAATATAATTCATAATTTCCTAATTACTCTAAGTGGACCAAAATGAAGCAGGAAAAGAACATGGAAAACATAGATGAACTAACTAATTAAGATTAACCTATTAAGCAAGCTAATTAACTAAACAACTAAAGAATCTAACAGTCTTAGAACTAACAACAAATGAATATAATTCATAATTTCCTAATTACTCTAAGTGGACCAAAATGAAGCAGGAAAAGAACATGGAAAACATAGATGAACTAACTAATTAAGATTAACCTATTAAGCAAGCTAATTAACTAAACAACTAAAGAATCTAACAGTCTTAGAACTAACAACAAATGAATATAATTCATAATTTCCTAATTACTCTAATTCGAGCAAAGAAAGAAATCAGAAATTGGAAGAAGAAAGAAGAACTCAGCTAAATAAACATGCATATACAGAGGCGAATAAAAATAAGCAAAAGAAGACTTAGCTTAGCCGTCTCTCTCTCTTTTTTTTTTTTTTTATTTGTTTTTTTATTTGTTTTCTTCGTCATTCCCTTCAACGGACTTTGAATCTTGGATTCTTGAACTTTTCTTGAAGTTCCCGGCGGTTTAAGTCGCTCTTGACGACTCACAACTTTGGCTCGATTTCTTCGTGTAACAATGTTAGTACGAGTGGCGGGCGAGGATTTTGGGTGGTTTTGGGTGGTGCGCCGCCATGGGTGGTGGGTGGCGGCGCGACTAGGGTTTGAGATTCGAAGAGATTGGTTGGTGTTTGGAGGTTAACGATGGTAGGGATGTGATGAGGGGGAGATGTGGAACATTTTGCCGTTGGTTTCGGTCGAAGGAGAGGCCGGCCGCCGCCCTGCGCGGCGGAACCCTAGCGGCGCGGCCTGGGAGAGAAGTGGGGTGTCTCTGAAGATGAGAGAAGGAAAAATAGGATTTTTCGGGTTTTGGGGGGGGTGTTTGTTATGTTAAAATGCTAGAGCTAACGTGGGCCGTTGGATGATGAGAATCCAACGGCCAGGATCAAAAAATGGGGGGATTAATGTGCTCCATCCGATCAACACAGATCAATGGCTTGGATCTCTTTGCCAAAGACAAAAGAACGACGTCGTTTGGGTCTTGCTGGGGGCGGGTTGGACTGGACCGAGTGGGATTCGTTTGGGCCTGGTTTTTGGACCAAATTATGGCCCAGATCTGGTCTCATTACTACATGTATATATGTATATATGTACATGTATATATATATATATATATACCACTATCCCACACAATTACATATCACCTAAAAATGCAAATCACATAATTTCGACATCAAACACTAAAAATGCAAAACTTAGCATATATTTTTTTTGTATTTTTAATTTAAATAAATAAACGTGCACACAAAAGATAAAATAACACAAAATCACAAAATCATACCCGACACCAAACTATTTTTATTTTTGAATTTTCTGGGAGTACTTCTCAAGTAAGGCAAAAATCACGTGCTCACAGCTGCCCCTCTTTGCGCGTAAACACGCAGAGTTTTCGTGCAAAGATAAACGAGCGGATATAAGCGATTTTTGCCTATTAGAACACTCCGTATGAAGCGTTTTGGAAAAGTTTTGACCGAACCTTGCTTCAAAGGTCTCCTACATATCCCTGGCTAAAAGGGAATCAGGTCAATGTAGTTCGGGAAGTTCTGGTAGCTGGGACTACCATGCTTGTTGCGATCTCGCTGTTACTGCTGTTGCCGCTGTTACTGCTGTTACCACTGCTTAGCTGATTTCCTTGTTATACTGCGCTAAGCAACCAAAACAAGAAGCTAGACTAAGTTATATTACTACAAGTTCTTATCTATCCTTGTAACTTGATCTTGTCGCGCTCCTTGCCATCCTGTCTGACTTGGTGTTTCTTCTGATGCTTCTTCTCTTCTGTCAGTTGTTATTTCGGCCTATCTTGATTGCCGAACTCCGACCATTACCTCCTTCTTTACGATCTTTGAACTATTCTCCTTCACAATCTGAGTCTATCTGTTCTGATCCTTGTTGCCTCCCTTTGCTTACGAACTTGGATTCATGCCGGGGATTTCCGTTACATTCTACCGCTTTCCTCTACCAACTCAAAACAGCTTGCCACTCCATTCTCCAGGCGGGCTCCCTGACTTCAACTACTACTTCGAAATTAAATCGCCACTCCATTCTCCAGGCGAGCTCCCTGACTTCAACTACTACTTCAAAATTAAATCGCCACTCCATTCTCCGGGCGGGCTCCCTGACTTCAACTACTACTTCAAAATTAAATCGCCACTCCATTCTCCAGGCGGGCTCCCCGACTTCAACTACAACTTCAACATTAAATCGCCACTCCATTCTCCAGTCGGGCTTCCTGACTTCGACTACAACTTCAAATTAAATCGCCACTCCATTCTCCAGGGCGGGCTTCCCGACTTCAACTACAACTTCAACATTAAATCGCCACTCCATTCTCCGGGCGGGCTCCCTGACTTCAACTACAACTTCAAATTAAATCGCCACTCCATTCTCCAGAGGCGGGCTCCCCGACTTCAACTACAACTTTAAAATTAAATCGCCACTCCATTCTCCAGGCGGGCTCCCTGACTTCAACTACTACTTCAAAATTAAATCGCCACTCCATTCTCCGGGCGGGCTCCCCGACTTCAACTACAACTTCAACATTAAATCGCCACTCCATTCTCCGGGCGGGCTTCCTGACTTCGACTACAACTTCAAATTAAATCGCCACTCCATTCTCCAGGCGGGCTTCCCGACTTCAACTACAACTTCAACATTAAATCGCCACTCCATTCTCCGGGCGGGCTCCCTGACTTCAACTACAACTTCAAATTAAATCGCCACTCCATTCTCCAGAGGCGGGCTCCCCGACTTCAACTACAACTTTAAAATTAAATCGCCACTCCATTCTCCAAGCGGGCTCCCTGACTTCGACTACAACTTCAAATTAAATCGCCACTCCATTCTCCAGGCGTGCTTCCTGACTTCAACTACAACTTCAAATTAAATCGCCACTCCATTCTCCAGGCGGGCTTCCCGACTTCAACTACAACTTCAACATTAAATCGCCACTCCATTCTCCGGGCGGGCTTCCTGACTTCGACTACAACTTCAAATTAAATCGCCACTCCATTCTCCAAGCGGGCTTCCTGACTTCAACTACAACTTCAACATTAAATCGCCGCTCCATTCTCCAGGCGGGCTCCCTGACTTCAACTACAACTTCACTGATTTCATCCTATCTTGACTACCTTCCTTGCCTCTTGTACCACTTCCTTCTTCCTGCATTGCCTCTCGGACCACCTTTTCTCCTAAATTATCCTGTCTCGGAATTGCTTTCCCCCGGTCGTATTACTTTTCTTCCGGCTGCTGGGGATATTTTTGGAACTGTTTACCCGCCTGCTGGGGGTGATGCTGCTGAGGAAGTATTCTTTGTTTCCTTCACCCCTCATTCTCTTCCTTCTTCCCCTACCTCTTCCGGGACTCACGCTTTTGTTTCCTTGATCAAATTATAGGATGTAATACTGCTGGGGGAATCTCGAAGCCATTTTTCTTTTTCCAATAACTGCTGGGGATGATACCAGGCTCAAAGATCACCCCACCTTGTGTTGCTTTCTACACTTATCCTCTGAGTCTTGCTTTCCAGAAAATTTTCGCAACCGTGAGAAAATTTTCTGCCCCAGTGTGATAAACTTCTGGACGGTATGCTTTTCCGCCGTCGGACCCTCTTTTCCTGCTTTAAATCAAAGAAAAATTGTTAGTTTCAAAACGCCGCGAGTGGTCGTGCCACTCTTGTTGAGGCCATTCTCTTTCCGCTGCTTGGCCTCTCTCGAACTTTGAGGACGACGTTGACGCTTGCTCGGGAAGATGCTTTTTCCACGAACGACCTCTCATCTTTCCTTTTATTCCACTCTTTGGTTTGGTCCGACTCTTCTAGCCGGTGATCTGTCGCGTGAAATCATCTTTCGGACATGCCACGTGTGTCCATCATACTCCATAATTCTTGCGAACCTTCCACTCAGCCTGTCATCCCAATCTCATTATCGTAACGACTTCTGTCTCATTGCCTTGTTCCATGCCTATTCACTTTCAATATACCGCTTTGGGAGACTTGGTAGTAAGCTTTGAAAAATCAATTTTCGAAAATGAAAGAAAAGAAAAGAAAAGACTACTGACCGCAAATGACAAAAGAAGAGAAAAACTTTTCTGAACTCAAAAAGTAGGGAAAACTTATCTGAATGTGTGCCTGATCCAACGTTATGCCGTGCCTTTGAGATTAAACTACCCAGTCTATTCATGTCAATCACTTTCTGATACCGCGTCCTGCTAGAGGTAAACGGATGTCCCAACCTTGTCTCATGCAGACATCTTGTAACCATCTTGTCTTGTCACCTCACAGTGCCCTTCAAAGGGTTTTCACTAATGAGATTCTCTCATTTCTCTCTGTCTCCCGTCGCCTTAAGGTGCCCGTAAAGGTTTTCACCGTAAGACTCTCTCATTTTATTTCTCTCGACTTCCTTCGCCTTAAGGTGCCCGCGAGGGTTTTCACCGTTAAGACTCTCTCATTTATGCTTTCTTTCCTTGCGGCGGGGTATCACCCCTGAGATTCCCTCTAGAGCGTTATCCCCTTTCGCTTGTGCATCCCGGATTCAATCGAGGGTCGGGATGTCACTCTTGGCTTTCATTCACATGACTTGGCACTTCTCAAATACTGATCGAGAGGTCTTTCTGGTTCTTGATATGGTTTCTGCGCGTGAGGCTGAAGAAAGTGGTTTAGCCTCAACGGTTAGCTTATTACAACTTTCGGAATCCACACTATCTTTCAAACGAAACAATGACTTCTGCCCCAGTTTTGTTGCTTGGGGGATTTTTGATTTTTATTTTATTATGACCGAGCCGTGTGGCGCCTACGTATCCTTCTTGAGGAATCAGGTCGGACGTAGTTCACTTTTTCTTGTATTACTTCTTTGTTTCTTTTCCATTCCGTTATACATCTTCCTTGATGATTCCGAAAGAGGGTGTATGAAAGAATAATTAAGGCTCAAATGGGGAAACAAAGGTTAAAGTGTTTGGGTAGTAGAAAAATTGCCTCTGTCATTTCATTCTCCGAAAAATGCCAAGTACACACAAACGAAACCAAACGTTGACAAATGCATTAAAGAATTACACATAATATCTCTTAACTGCATCAGAATTAATAGCCATATCGGTGCATCTTCCCTCGACATCCGTCAGACATAGAGCGCCGTTGGATAATACTCTAGTCACCACAAAAGGTCCCCGCCAATTTGGAGCGAACTTGCCTTTCGCTTCGGCCTGATGGGGTAGAACTCTCTTCAGCACATGCTGTCCCACTTCAAATCTCCCGGGACGTACCTTCTTGTTATATGCTCTCGCCATTCTCTTTTGATACAATTGGCCGTGACATACTGCTGTCAATCTCTTTTCATCGATCAAGCTCAATTGCTCTAATCGGGTTTTGACCCACTCGTCGTCATCAATCTCAGCTTCAGCGACGATTCGGAGGGATGGAATCTCAACTTCTGCGGGTATTACTGCTTCGGTCCCGTATACCAACAAGTAAGGAGTTGCACCTACCGAAGTCCGGACGGTAGTGCGATAACCCAACAGCGCAAATGGTAACTTTTCATGCCACTGCCTAGACCCTTCTATCATCTTCCTCAATATCTTCTTTATGTTCTTGTTTGCCGCCTCGACCGCACCGTTTGCTTTTGGGCGATACGGTGTGGAATTTCGGTGTGTAATCTTGAACTGTTGACATACCTCTTTCATCAATCCACTGTTAAGATTTGCACCGTTATCCGTAATGATCATCTTTGGAATTCCAAACCTACAAATGATGTGGGAGTGTACGAAGTCCACTACCGCCTTCTTGGTCACCGATTTGAATGTTTTGGCCTCCACCCACTTGGTAAAATAATCAATCGTTACCAGAATGAACCTGTGACCATTGGAAGCCGCAGGCTCAATAGGTCCAATAACATCCATACCCCATGCGACAAACGGCCATGGCGCGGACATTGTATGCAATTCAGTCGGCGGAGAATGAATCAAATCTCCGTGTATCTGACACCGATGGCATCTTCGCACGAAACTTATACAATCCCGCTCCATAGTGAGCCAATAATATCCCGCTCGAAGAATCTTCTTTGCCAATACGTATCCGCTCATGTGTGGTCCGCAAACTCCCGAGTGTATATCCGTCATCATTGTTGTGGCTTGACTTGCATCTATACATCTCAACAATCCCAAATCTGGGGTTCTTTTGTACAGCACCCCTCCACTAAGGAAAAATCCGTTCGCCAACCGCCGAATAGCTTGCTTTTGATCTCCGGTTGCTTGCTCTGGGTATACTCCTAACCTGAGGTATTCCTTGACATCATGAAACCATGGCTCACCATCCACCTCTTCCTCTATCGCATTACAATAAGCATGTTGATCCCGGACATGGATATGTAACGGATCGACACGAACCTTGTCCGGGTGATGTAGCATTGAGGCTAAAGTAGCCAACGCGTCGGCAACCTCATTATGCATCCTTGGGATGTGCCTAAATTCTACCGATCGAAAGCGTTTGGTCAAGTCATGCAAACACTGACGATATGGGATAAGCTTTAGATCTCTGGTTTCCCATTCTCCCTGAATCTGATGTACCAGAAGGTCCGAGTCCCCCAAGACCAAGACGTCCTGTACATCCATGTCCACCGCTAATCGCAACCCCAAAATACATGCCTCGTACTCAGCCATATTATTGGTACAGTGAAAACGCAGTTGAGCAGTAACAGGATAATGATGTCCTGTTTCAGATATAAGCACAGCCCCTACTCCGACTCCTTTTGCGTTTGCCGCTCCATCGAAGAAGAGCTTCCATCCTGGATCCTTGGTTAGTTCCAACCCCTCAATCTGCAATACTTCCTCATCTGGAAAATACGTCCTCAAAGGTTCGTATTCGTCATCAACGGGATTTTCAGCTAAGTGATCGGCCAGGGCTTGAGCTTTCATAGCCGTCCTCGTCACGTATATGATGTCGAATTCCGTAAGTAATATTTGCCACTTTGCTAACCTCCCTGTAGGCATGGGTTTCTGGAAAATATACTTCAACGGATCCAACCGCGAAATGAGGTACGTGGTGTAAGAAGACAAGTAGTGTTTCAGCTTTTGGGCTACCCAAGTTAGGGCGCAACATGTCTTTTCCAGATGAGTGTACTTGACCTCGTGGACTGTGAACTTCTTACTGAGGTAGTAAATGGCCCGTTCCTTCCTGCCGGTAAGATCATGCTGCCCCAGTACGCAGCCAAACGAATTCTCCAAGACTGTCAGATAAAGAATCAGGGGTCTACCTGGCTCAGGCGGAACTAGTACGGGTGGATTTGACAGATACCCTTTGATCCGGTCAAACGCTTCCTGACATTCCGCCGTCCATTCTATCGCAGCGTCTTTCTTCAATAGGCGGAATATGGGTTCACAGGTTGCCGTAAGCTGGGCAATAAACCTACTGATGTAATTCAACCTTCCCAACAGACTCATTACCTCCGTTTTATTCTTCGGCGGGGGTAACTCCTGAATGGACTTGATTTTGGATGGGTCCAACTCAATGCCCCGTCGGCTGACGATGAATCCTAGCAGCTTTCCTGATGGAACTCCGAATGCGCATTTGGCCGGATTAAGCTTGATGTCGTACCTTCGGAGTCTTTGAAAGAACTTCCTGAGGTCAACAACATGGTCTTCTTGACGCCTAGATTTTATGATCACATCATCCACGTACACCTCAATTTCCTTGTGTATCATGTCATGGAATACCGTAGTCATCGCCCTCATATATGTTGCTCCCGCATTCTTCAAACCGAACGGCATCACTCGGTAGCAATAAGTTCCCCACGGTGTGATAAAAGCCGTCTTTTCTGCGTCCTCTTCATCCATCAAAATCTGATGATATCCCGCATAACAGTCCACAAAGGATCCAATTTCGCGTCCGGCGCAATTATCAATCAGGATATGGATATTGGGAAGTGGGAAATTATCCTTAGGACTCGCCTTGTTGAGATTGCGATAGTCCACGCATACCCTGATCTTTCCGTCTTTCTTTGGCACCGGTACTACGTTAGCCAACCATTCAGGGTATCGAGTGACACGAATGACTTTCGCCTGCAACTGCTTGGTTACCTCCTCCTTAATCTTCACACTCATCTCCGTCTTGAATTTCCGCAGCTTTTGCTTGACGGGAGGATATGCCGGATCAGTGGGTAATCTATGAACCACTAGATCAGTGCTGAGTCCTGGCATGTCGTCGTACGACCATGCGAAAATATCTTTAAACTCCATGAGTGTTTTGATCAATTCTGCTCTCAGATTGGGTTCAATATGGACACTTATCCGGGTTTCTTTGACGTCATCCGCATTCCCTAGATTAACGGCCTCGGTATCATTTAAATTCGGTTTGGGCTTTTCCTCGAAGTGACTTAATTCTTCACCGATTTCTTCCACGGCTTCATCATCGCCGTACTCCGACTCACTCTCGTCACTTCTTATTTCATGTGTTATTATTTCCAAACCCGATTGACTTTCTAGACTTGGGTTGATTAATCTTTAAGCACGCCATATCATTAAGATCAGTTGCAAGAAGGCTGTTCAGAAAAGTAAAAAGAAGAAAAGATAAACAAAATTAGACACGAAGGAACCAAATTTCATTGATGGGAATTGTACAAAGGGAAAACAAACTGCAAACTTAAATCAAAAATGAACAAAACAAACGGGATTTTACTCCGGGGACAAACCCCCAATACAAAATTTCGAAAGAAAGACAATCCAAGACAAACTACCAAGACTCCTTCCGGACAGGGAGAGGAGTAGCCTTCCAGTTATTCAGTTTTGCCTTTGATCCCACAAATTGTATCTCGGCGTGACTAGATCCTTCACCGTCCTCGAGCATGCATACATCTGTGAACAGGTCTTCGAACTTCCTGAAGAACTCTTCATCTGGCCTGATCGTAGGACCGGGAATCTTTGTCGCTGGATGTCCTCTTGCTCCGGACCTGACAAAAGATTGGGAAAGGCGTGGAACAGGCTTTGGGAGCACCCATGTTTTCTGCTTGCTCCTCTTCGCTCGCCGGATGTCCTCTGAGGTTGGCTGGAATCCCAAGCCGAAGGTTCCCAAGTTTTCGACCACTGATACCGGTTGTATGATTCCTTGCAGAGATGCACCTAGACCTTTACCGGGTACGAAACCATGTCGCAACATTTCATGCGCCACCATGACATCCGCAATAATTGTTCTGTCGCCGGGAATGCATTCCCCTTCCGGAACTCGGTGGGCGGACACCACATCGCAGACCTGATATACCCACGGCCCGACATCTTCTTCTGTTTCAACAAAGGGGATGATGGTGCCTGATTGTGGATCGTTCTCTCCATGGACGACGATCTCCTGCTGGTCCCATTCAAACTTGACGAGCTGGTGTAAGCTGGATGGAACTGCTCTTGCGGCATGAATCCATGGTCGCCCTATTAGGAGGTTATATGACACCACCATGTCCAGCACCTGGAATTCCATGGTGAACTCCACTGGCCCGATTGTCAAGACTAGCACTATGTCACCAACCGACGCTTTGCCTCCTCCGTCGAACCCTCGGACACATACCCTGTTCTCGCGTACCCTGCCGATGTCTACTTTTAATTTGCCCAGTGTAGAGAGAGGACAAATGTTAGCACTGGACCCATTATCGACCAAGACTTTGGTAACCACCGCCTCTTCACACTTCACCGTAAGATATAAAGCCCGGTTATGCTCAGTGCCTTCCTCAGGCAACTCGTCATCGGTGAAGGTGATCCGATTTGCTTCGAAGATCCTATTGGTGATCTTCTCCAAATGGCTCACCGAGATTTTATCCGGTACATGTGCCTCATTCAGGACTTTCATCAATGCTTGCCGATGTTCTTCAGAATGTATCAGCAAGGATAGCAATGATATTTGCGCCGGAGTCTTCTTCAACTGCTCTAAGACGGAGTAGTCGTGCAGCTTCATCTTTTTCAAGAATTCTTCTGCTTCTTCATCAGTGACCGGCTTTTTCAATACCGCCGGAGTGGTCTTCCTCAATTCCGCAGGGGCAAAACATCTCCCCGAGCGGGTCAACCCCTGGGCTTCACAAACTTCCTCTTTCACCTCCTTTCCTCTGTAGGTCGTTGTAATCCGAGCATAATTCCATGGGACAGCCCGACTATCAGTTACTGGCAACTGTGTTGCCGGCTGGATGATGAAAGGATCCATTCGAACGCCTGCTACTGTCAAGATGGGCTTGATTGCTGCCCCTGGTACAACTATCTTGGCCGGCTTCACCGGTACTTCGTTCACACTTTCCTTTCCTGCTTCCGACTCTCCTGGTATGTCCTTCTTGCAACTGGGCGACTCATCAAGGCTTGGCCCTTTTCTCGTTCCTGCCCCGCTAGACTTAATCATCATTACAGTCTGAGAGGCTTTCTCCTTTCCTTCCTCCGCTCGTACCAACTCGATCATGTTGGTCTCATGATGAGTTGGAAGCGGGTTTTGGTTGATGTTGGGCTCTGTTGGAGTCTGGACCTCAATCCTGCGAGTGTCAATGAGCTCCTGGATGGCCGTCTTTAGCCTCCAACACTTTTCTGTATCGTGCCCCGGACATCCCGAGCAGTAGGCACAATTCACTGAATGGTCCAGGTTCTTCGGGAGGGGGTTTGGTAGCTTAGCTTCAACCGGATTGAGCAATCCTACTTGCTTCAACCGGTGGAACAGACTGGTGTAAGACTCTCCTAAGGGAGTGAAAGTCTTTGGCCTCGGCGCCCTGTCGCCCCTGAATGCCTGGTTCGGACGGAAACTCGCGCCCGAGGGGTTTCTGTAAGCTCTTGGGGGTGGATGATTGTTCTGGGGGTTCGGTGCACGCCACGGTGCATGAACGGGAGGTGCAGAATAGGACTGTGCATGGTGGACAGTAAAATGGGGGTCAGGTGCGGGATAGTAATGTCGCGGGTGGCTATATGGGTTGTGAGAGTAATTTTGGTGGTGAGGTTGGGGTGGGCTATATTGGGGTGCGGGGCCTCTATTTCTGAACCATGCCCCGGACTCGACGGCCGCAACTTCCTCTCTCCTCTTTTTCCCCAGTACTCCTCCAGTACCGCTTTGGATAGCCTGAGTGGTGGCTTTCAGTGCCGAGTAGCTCATGATCTTGTTGGCCTTCAAACCCTCCTCGATCATACCCCCCATTTTTATCACCTCAGTGAATGATTTGCCTACGGACGTTACCAGATGTCCGAAGTAGGTGGGCTCTAATGTCTGCAAGAAGTAGTCCACCATCTCGCTCTCTCGCATCGGTGGATCCACCCTGGCCGCCTGTTCCCTCCATCGGAAACCAAATTCCCTGAAGCTTTCAGCAGGCTTCTTCTCTATTTTTAGCAATGATAGGCGGTCGGGGATTATCTCAAGATTGTATTGGAACTGGCCGATAAAAGCTTGAGCCAAATCATCCCACGTAAACCATCTACTGGGATCCTGTCTAGTGTACCACTCCAACGCCGATCCTCCCGGACTCTGGCCGAAGTAGGCTATCAGAAGCTCGTCCCGTCCTCCGGCCCCTCTCATTTTACTGCAAAACCCCCGCAAGTGGGCCACCGGGTCACCATGCCCCTCGTATAGGTCGAATTTGGGCATTTTAAATCCCGCTGGCAACTGGACGTCCGGAAATGGACACGGATCCTTATAGGCGACGCTGACCTGGTTGCCTAAACCGTGCATGTTCCCGAAGGACTGCTCCAGGCTTTTAACTTTTCCGGCAACTTCCTCGTGTTCCGAACTTTGGAAGTGTTTTTCCGGTTCGCCGGATTATCCCGATGAGGTGTATGTGATTGTGGTTCGGGAGCCCTGAAAGTAGGCTCGGGAGGATAGTAAGAGTTGTCATGGATCCGAACATATGGCTCGCCGGCCGGCCTTGGCAGAGAGCAAGTGGAGGTGCTACAAAAACGGGGTGACCGGAGGAGGATTTGGTTTGGTCGGTGGAATGTGGGCGGCATATGGATTTTCCCCCCGAAAGTACGGATAGCTCGGGGCGCTTGTCAAGGATCGACGGGCGGATGTTCCGAGCCGAGGCGAGAGTAGGGCGGTTCGGCGAAGACTGTTCCCTGGCCCAGGCCGAGTGCATCTCTGTTATCCGTTGTTTTAACCGGTCTACTTCTTCCTTCATGATTTGTAGCTCGGACTTTTCTTCTTCGAGACTCTTGCCAGAACTAGACATGCTTACTGTAACTGGTCCTTTGGATCTAGTACGGTAGCGATGGCTGGCCAGGATATTCTGTCAAACCAACCGCTAAACTTTCTGGAATACGCAACAAACTTGTTAGTTCACCGAGTTTGACGGATATGTTATAGCACGTTGGATGCAATGCACCTAACCAAATAACCCTTTCTACGTGTACTCTTTAACATGCGTCATTCCGGCCCTTTTTCTTTTTCTTTCTTTTTCTTCTCTTTTTTTTTTTTTTTTTTTTCTTTTTCGACTATCTTTGCAAGCCTTTATTGTTATTTAACCTATGGATTCCTTTTCTTTCCTTTTAGTTGGTGGTCGAATCTTATGTGGATTGCCTACGTATCACGACCCCGCGTGAATCAGACCGAGCGTAGTTCTGGTAACAAGATTGTGGCAAAATTCAGTAACTTTTATATCAAATAAAACCGTGTAGTTACAAAACACGTCTTACAACAATCAACAAAACAAAAGAAAATGCTTGACTTGGGAAAGTAAAGATAAAAATGCCAACTAGCTTGACTCAACATTTCAAAATACATTTTCAATCAAAAATCTAATGCCCTAAAATCCCCGGGGGCCCGCGAGGCATCATTCGGCCTTGCCGCGGGCCTTGGTGTGAGGTCCTTGTGCAGTTCCCTCAACTCTTCCATGATCCGATGAACATAACCCATAATTGAAGCGAAAAGGTCGGCGCGGGGCATTCGTTCACAAGCTAGGCACTTCATGGTGACATAGTGCCCGATTTCTCCAATTCTATCCTTGATCATGTCCCTTTCTCCGAGTAGCCGCTCTATCTGCTGGTTTTTCGTCCCCAATCTTCGAGCATTGTTGGTGACTTGGTCTAGGAGCCTATCCACTTGTCCTTGCAAGTCGGGCCATCAAATTGTGGCAGCGGTCGAGGTCTGCTCTGGCATCTTGGGCTTGCTTAAAAACCCGCTCTCTGAGGACAACATTTGCTTCCCTTAAACTGGTGACGATATCAGTGTAATCCTCTTCTACCCGTTGTAGGTGAAGTGCATGTTGATGTGCCTCCTTTCTCCAGCCAGCTCGGATCCTCACTATTTGGGCCTTAGACTCTTCCAATTCTTTTTGGACATCGGCAACCTGGCTTTTCAAACCCTTTATCAATTTTTCGTCTGCCCGACTCCTCAACTGTCTATCAGCATCCCTTTTCATTTGCTGGATTTGAGCTCTCAGAAAGTCATTTTCTTGCGCCAACTTCTTTTTATCTCCTTCGTTGGCGGCGGCTTGCACATCCCTTTCAAATTGAAGATCTTGGACCCGTTGCTCTATCTTGCCGATCCTGGTTTTGTAAACCTCTTCCTTAGCCAACCAGTCCCATTGGTCTTGGGACGCTTCAGCAAATTCCCTGAGGTGAGGTCTTTTGGCTGGTCTTTCCCCCGACGTTTCTCCTTTGTACCAAGTAAGATATCTAGGTGCAACCTCTCCTCTAGCTCGGTCATGCACACAAGTGTTTGCCTCTAGATATTGGCATTTGCTCCAGATCTGGCGGACCCTCGCTTCCGGGAATTGACCATCGGGACCAATTTCAATAACCTGGGTACTCAGGTCTTCTTCTTTGGGTACTATCTGGCACCTCCCGAGCTGTCTCAACACCCGATGGGGCGCATAAGGTTGAATGCTTTTAAGTCCCATTAAGAGAAAGGGGGACTTAGCTGCTGGCATGTACACGATTCGGTCTATCCGCAACCAACCCAACGTCCATTGTATTTGGCTTGCGTTGAGAGCCTGAAAGTATGCCCTCCATGCCAATGTTCCTTCAGGCAAGACGACCCTGTCAATCCTTGTGTAGAATTCGCTTATGCAAGTTTTCTCAACTAGACCATATCTCAAGAATTGAGTGCGACGACACAGGTGCTCGATCATCCACATTTGCAGCAGTAAATTACAGCCTTCGAAAAAATCTCCCCCGGCTTTGCAGATTGTGAGGGCTCGATATATGTCTGACAGTATCATAGGAGCAAGAGTACTCTCACTTTGGTCAAGCAAAGTACTGACGACTCCGGCTAACTTTATATCAATGTTCCCGTCTTTCCTCGGGAATACCACGAGTCCTAAAAAGGCTATCATGAAAGCAACTCGTCTGTGCTCCTCCCATTTCGGGCGATTACCCTTGCTGCACAATTTGTTTTCTGGGTTGTCGAAACCTCCCGTATGACCGTACCTTTGATAGATGAAGTCCAAAGTACAAAACCCTCGTGCTAGATCCGGGTTACGTACCGTCCTGGCCGTCTTTAGTGAGTCTAAAAACCGGTGTACGGCGACAACCCTGGGGGCGATTAGATATTGCTGCCCCAATGGTATATCCGTGTTTCCAATGTATCCGGTCATTTCCTCAACAGTTGGGGTGAGCTCGAAGTCCGAGAAGTGAAAGACATTGTGCGCGGAGTCCCAATATGTGACTAAGGCTCTTATGATGTCCCCACGAGGTTTTATTTCAAGCAGACCCGCGAGACCTTTCAAATACTTTTTAACCTCATCCTGCCCTTCTTGGCCTAGATCATTCCACCATAGCCGTATTTGTACCGGAATTTTAGTCATGAGTGAAAAGGGTTCATTTTGAATCGTGCTCATCCTGCACATTTATTTAAAGAAATCGATCATTTTGGCTGGCAATGATTTTTTCAAAATTTACAGATTTTGGTATATATTTCTGAAAAAATGGCAAGTTGGACCCGACGGGGGTTGCCTACGTATCTCACTTCCGGTGAGAATCAAACTCGCGTAGTTCGGTCCGTCAAGACAAACTATTTCTTTTATTGACCGACAAAACACACTTTGTTAAGAAATACGTTTTCCTTTATTGACCGACAAAGAAAACACATTTTGTCAAAAAACCCATTTTCTTTCATTGACCGACAAAAAAACACATTTTGTTAAGAAACCCGTTGTCGTCAAAGTCAACCTTCCGTTGTCTCTTGTTAACAAACTATTGGTTTTGTTGGTAAGACCCATTTTTGTATTTTCTGAAAATATCCATTTACCCACACTGTTTCCTTTTTTTTTCGTTTCTCCTCAGTATTTAAAAGCCGGTCAGCATGCAAGTTCGAATAAATGCTTGAAACAAACATGGCATGGCAAGGATGGTCTTTCATTTCAGGTTGCCTGTCCTAGACGGACCCAACCCCTGTGTTGAGTCCCCTAAGTCAAATGCAACATGATGCAAATAAGCGTTCCTACTAGGGATCCGGCATGAAGTTACGTTATTCTAAGTTTAAAAACCTGGGTATGTGTTCTAGACCGTGTACCCGAGCGGACAACTCGAGTTGAGGAAGGAGCTCCTTTCCGGGAACCAAAAGGCCAACCGGCTTAGAAACTTTCCGAGCCTCTTCATTATTTCGGGTATGACACTAACAGAATAGGGAGTCTCAACCAGTGAGCACATCCCCGAGGGTGAGAAGTGAAGGGTTTGCGGCACAGTTTTATATACAGTTCACGTAATATCAAAGCGGTAAACATATAACAGTTTGTATGTACAGTGCAGCTAGTATCAAAGCGGTAGACATGTAGCACGTTAATTAAACATGTAATAGAATCAGATGTAGACAAAATAACAATTTAAATGAGCTCGAGTTCTTAAACCTTGAACATGTGAATGATTTACCGACGGACGTCACCAGATGTCCGAAATAGGTTGGCTCTAGTGTCTGCAGGAAGTAATCCACCATCTCATTCTCTCTCATCGGCGGATCTACCCTCGCTGCCCGTTCCCTCCAGCGGAAACCAAATTCTCTAAAACTTTCGGCGGGTTTCTTCTCTAACTTTAGCAATGATAAGCGATCGGGGATTATCTCAAGATTATACTGGAACTGGCCGATGAATGCTTGAGCCAAGTCATCCCACGTAAACCATCTGCTGGGATCCTGCCTAGTGTACCACTCCAGTGCAGATCCCCCAAACTCTGACCAAAGTAAGCTATCAGAATCTCGTCTCGTCCTCCGGCTCTTCGCATTTTACTACAAAACCCTCGAAGATGGGCTACTGGATCACCATGCCCCTCGTATAGGTCAAACTTGGGCATTTTGAACCCGGCTGGCAACTGGACATCTGGGAATGGACACAGATCCTTGTAAGCGACACTGACCTGGTTGCCCAAACCGTGCATATTCCTGAAGGACTGCTCCGGGCTTTTAACTTTTCTAATAACTTCCTCATGTTCCAAACTTTGGAGGTGCTTTTCCGGTTCTGCCGGGTTATCCCAGTGAGGGGTGTGTGGATGCGGTTCAGGACCCCTAAAGGTAGGCTCGGGAGGATAGTAATAATTGTCATGGATTTGAACCTGCGGCACACCGGACGACTTTTATAGGGTAGCAGGTGGGGGTGCTACAAAAATAGGGGTGACCGGAGGAGGATTTTGTTTGGCTGGTGGAATTTGGGTGGCATAAGGGTTTTCCCCTTGATAGTATGGATAGAGTGGGGCGCTTGTCGAAGGATCAAGGGGTGGATGTTCTGGAGCGGATGCGAGACTAGGGAGGTTTGGTGAAGACCGTCCCCTAGCCCAGGCTAGGTGCATCTCTGTTATCTGTTGTTTCAACCGATCTACCTCTTCTTTCATGATCTGTATCTCTGATTTCTCTTCCTCGAGACTTTTACCGGAACTAGACATGCTTGCTGGAATTGGCCCTTTAGATCTAGTACGGTAATGGTGGCTGGCCAGGATATTATGTCAAACCAACTGCTAAACTTTTCTGGAATCAACAAACTTGTTAGCTTACTGAGTTTAACAGATATGTTATAGCACGTTGGATGCAATGCACCTAACCAAATAACCCTTTCTATATGTACTTATCACATGCGTCATTCCAGCTTCTTTTTTCTTCTTCTTTTTTTTTTCTTTTTTTTTTCTTTTTTTCCCTTTTTCAATTATCCTTGAAAGCCTTATTGTTATTAACCTTCATGTTCTTTTCCTTTCTTTCTAGTGGTGGTCGAATCTTATGTGGATTGCCTACGTATCACGTCCCCGCGTGAATCAGACCGAGCGTAGTTCTGGTAACAAAATTGTGGCGAAATTCTGGAATTCTTATATCAAAACTCTTACGGTTACAAAACATGTCTTACAATAATCAACAGAATAAGAGAAATGCTTGACTCGAGAATAAAATGCCAGCCGATTTGACTCAAAATTTCGAAAAATACATTGTTAATCAAAAGTCTAATGCTCTTAAATTCCTAGGGGCCTGCGAGGCATCATTCGGCCTTGCCGCGGGCCTTGGTGTGAGGTCCCTGTGTAGTCCCTTTAACTCTCTCATGATCTGATGGACATAGTCCATAACCAAAGCAAAAGGGCGGTGCGGGGCATTTGTTCACAAGCTAAGCACTTCATGGTGACATAATGCCCGATTTCTCCAATTCCGTCCTTGATCATGTCCCTTTCTCCGAGTAGCCGTTCTATCTGTTGGTTTTTCGCTCCCAATCTTCGAGCATTGTTGGTGACTTGGTCTAAGAGCCTATCCACTTGTTCTTGCAGTCGGGCCATCAAATCGTGACAACGGTCGAGGTCTGCTCTGGCATCTCGGGCTTGCTTGAAAACCCGCTCCCTGAGGATAACGTTTGCTTCCCTTAGACTAGTGATGATCTCGGTGTAATCTTCTTCCACCCGTTGTAGGTGGAGTGCCTGTTGATGTGCCTCCTTTCTCCAGCTAGCACGGATCCTCATTGTTTGGGTCTTCGACTCTTCCAATTCTCTTTGGATATCGGCAACATGGTTTTTCAAACCCTTTATCAATTTTTCGTCTGCTCGACTCCTCAACTGTCTATCAGCATCCCTTTTCATTTGTTGGATTTGAGCTCTCAGAAAGTCATTTTCTTGTGCCAACTTCTTTTTATCTCCTTCGTCGGCGGCAGCTTGCATATCTTTTTCAAATTGGAGATATTGGACCCGTTGCTCTATCTTGCCAATCCTTGTTCTGTAAACCTCTTCCTTGGCTAACCAGTCCCATTGTTCTTGTGATGCTTCAGCAAATTCCCTGAGGTGAGGTCTTTTGGATGGTCTTTCAACCGATGTTTCTCCTTTATTCCAAGCAAGATATCTGGGTACAACCTCTCCCCTAGCTCGATCCTGCACACAAGTGTTTGCCTCCAGATATTGGCATTTGCTCCAGATCTGGCGAACCCTCGCTTCCGGGAATTGACCGTCGGGACCAATTTCAATAACATGGGTACTCATGTCTTCTTCTTTGGGTACTATCTGGCACCTCCCGAGCTGTCTCAACACCCGATGGGGCGCATAAGGTTGAATGCTTTTAAGTCCCATTAAGAGAAAGGGGGACCTAGCCGCTGGCATGTACACGATTCTGTCTATCTGTAACCAACCCAACGTCCATTGTATTTGACTTGCGCTGAGAGCCTGAAAGTATGCCCTCCATGCCAAGATTCCTTCAGGCAAGACGGTCCTATCAATCCTTATATAGAATTCGCTTATGCAAGTTTTCTCAACCAACCCATATCTCAAGAATTGGGTGCGGCGACACAGGTGCTCGATCATCCACATCTGTAGCAGTAAATTACAACCTTCGAAAAAATCTCCTCCGGCTTTGCAGACTGTGAGGGCTCGATATATGTCTGATAGTATCATAGGAGCAAGAGTACTTTCGCTTTGGTCAAGCAAAGTACTGACGACTCCGGCTACCTTTATATCAATATTCCCGTCTTTTCTCGGGAATACCACGAGTCCTAAGAAGGCTATCATGAAGGCAATTCGTCTGTGCTCCTCCCATTTCTGGCGATTACCCTTGCTGCATAATTTGTTCTCCGGCTTGTCAAAACCTCCCACATGACCGTACCTTTGATAGATGAAGCTTAAAGTACAAAACCCTTGTGCTAGATCTGGGTTACGTACCGTTCTGGCTGTCTTCAGTGAGTCTAAAAATCGGTGTATGGCGACAACCCTAGGAGCGATTAGATATTGATGCCCCAATGGTATATTAGTGTTTCCAATGTATCCGGTCATCTCCTCCACACTTGGGGTGAGCTCGAAGTCCGAGAAGTGAAAGACATTGTGCGCGGAGTCCCAATATGTGACTAATGCTCTTATGATATCCCCTCGAGGCTTTATTTCAAGCAAACCTGTGAGACCTTTCAAATATTTCTTAACTTCATCCTGCCCTTCTTTGCCTAGATCATCCCACCATAGTCGTATTTGTACCGGGATTTTAGTCATGAGTGAAAAGGGTTCATTTCGAATCGTGCTCATCCTGCACATTTATTTAAAGAAGAAGATCATTTTGGCTGGCAATGATTGGACTATTTTTCAAAATTTTAAGATTTTGGTATTTTTTTTTTAAAAAGGGCAAGTTGGACCCGACGGGGGTTGCCTACGTATCTCACATCCGGTGAGAATCAAACCCGCGTAGTTAGGTCCGTCAAAACAAACTATTTTTCTTTTATTGACCGACAAAGAAAACACATTTGTTAAGAAAACCATTTTGTTGGCAGAGTCAACCTTCCGTCGTCTTTTATTAGCAAACTAAATTATTGATTTGTTGGTGAAGCACATTCTGTATTTTCTGAAAAATATCTATTTCTCCATACTTTTTCCATTTGTTTTTCGTTTTTTTTTCCAGTATTTAAAAGCCGGTCAGCATGCAAGTTCGAATAAATGCTTAAAACAAACATGGTATAGCAGGATGGTCTTTTCATTTCAGGTTGCCTGTGCTAGACGGACCCAACCCCTGTGTTGAGTCTGTCACACCTCCTGCTTACGCACCCGCGAGGGTGCGAGGGAGTTTTTTCCAATTAAAGGACAATCGAGACGGGATTAGCTTATTTAATTCAGAGTAGCCACTTGGAGAAATAATGGTGTTCCAAGTCACCGGTTTAATCCCGAACCGAGGAATTTTATGGCTCTATAATACAGTCTGCGAAACTAGAAATCTGGATAAGGAATTCTGTTAACCCGGGAGAAGGTGTTAGGCACTCCCGGATTCCGTGGTTTTAGCACGGTCGCTCAATTGCAATTTTTGTTTCTATCTGGTTCTTTTATACATTTTTTAACTATGTGCCTTCAATGCTCCGCTCCTATTTTTTAGAAGAATTGTGACGTTACGAAAACACATTTCGAGCCGCACCGTAACCAGTACGCCTGTGACTCTAATATATTTCAGTTTCGCCGAGAGTAAGATTTGGGTCACATAAATGCACACCCGTATTCAGGAAAGTAATTTTATTTCAAGTCGTGCCTAAAGAGTCTATCGTCTATTTACTTTGGGAAAGGCCGTGAAATTTTGCTAAACGGTCCTTCCAAATCTAAATGTTTTATAACAATTAATTGAGGGCCCCGTGCATTTTTATTCTTAAACGAGGCACATCTCATTTATTTTAGAGGTCAAGCCTAAGGTATGCTACATTTTCTACCACTGTTTTTGCCCTACCAAAGTAATAAATAATGATGTCTAGTTGTGATTTGCGTTTTATTTACATTGATGTTCAAATAAGCAATAAAGCTATGCTACTGAATCTGGGCCCTTATGCCTGAATCAAGCCCAATATTACTAATACGAATCCAACACAGGCACAAATGTTATCACTGAACTAATATTGGATTTACAAAGTTATTGTAACTTCATAGTATCAAAAATTAATCAAGGTAATAATACTAAACTCTTATTCGAGTATTACTGTTTTGACTTATTCAGATTGACTATATCTATTTTTAAACAATTTTCATATTAACTATTATTATAAACTGATTTATACTATATTTATGAATTGAAATGCAGACTCATCAAATGCAGAGTTGAATTACTACTTTATCCCATTGGAAATATTAAACTAAACTATAGAAAATATATTTGAATTGAAGTACAAGCTCGTTCACACTGAAACAGTCATTTTGTACTCGTTATTGAAAACTTATTACAATTGTTCTTTCATAGCATGAATTAATTTGAAACACACAATATTAACTAATCAAGACTTGAATTTGAAGGATTCATGCTTTTATTATTAAAACTAGCGAATACAGACAAAGGATAACAAACTTTTAAAATTTCATTTTTTGTTTATCTGATTGGCAATAACTGAAGATCTAAACCTTGATCAAAACAGACTTTAACATTTGCTTTCAATTTTTCCTAATCTATAATCTATGTGATTGTATTTTCTATTAACCCACTTCACATGCGACTTTCTATGTAGTAATAAAACTAAGCTACTAAAGAAACTAACAGTCCGAGTTTACATTCCACACAGTCCAAATATACGTATGATTCACCTAATTATACATGAATCAAACTAATTCTACTTCTAATAAACAGAATCAAATAAGAAAAACTCATAAAGGCAGTCGAACATTTTTATATCATCAAATTTGCGACTACATCTTCGAATTTCGGAGGTGTACCTGGAAATTACAATGGAGAGAAGTTAGTTGCAGCAGCAGAATGCACAACAACAACAACCGTGCCAGCAACAACAGAAACCACAACAAGAGAAGGCAGTGACTAAAACGCAGCAATAGCAGCAACCACACAGAACCACCAGAAGTAGCAAAATACAATGATAATAGCTACCACAACAGACCAACAACCATGCCACTGGACCAAACAGCAACAATCAAGTAATCAACAGCAGCAAAAACCACACCAGTGAAGCAAACCAACAGCAGTAGTATGAGAATTAGAACCACAGCAGAGACAACCACAAACGAAACAGTAACAAAACCCAATGGAACAGTAACTTTCAGTCTATCTCTCAGCTCTCTCTATCTATATTCTTGTATGTGTGTATTGTGAACCCTTATTGTATATTGCAATGTCTCAGCCTATGAGTTTCTCAATGTTTCAGCCCTGTTAGCTTCTCTCAGATTGCTCTTCCCTCTTAATCCGTGTATATGCCCCTTATATATCACTAAAACAGACCCTTTTCATCCTTGAAACCTTAAACTAATCCCCCCCATCATCTTTGCCCATGATATTCTCTTATACCTCCACTACTACATGTCTTGTCCTATTTTTTAATTTAAAGTTATGGGTGAGTTAATTGTTTAATCATTTTGTCTTGAAGCTCCCCCCATACCATTATGTCTTGTAACAAATAGAATAGTTTAATGGTCCATTAGTGTTCCCTACCGAATATTCAACTAAGCATATTTAACTTTGAATCCCAAAAATACCTCTGAAATCACTATCCTACATCCATACCCTACTTCCTTAGTCTTATTACCCCTTATTGCCCTTTAATATGTTTTATATTAATTGATCAAATGCTAACTAATCAATCAGTAAGTAATTATGATATTTGATCAGTCAATGATACTCTAAGAACCCTAATTTCAGAGTTATCAAATGATTTTGTATTAATCAGCTATAACCAATCAGACCCTAAGTGTTGGTTTTACTAATTGAATACTGAATCTAAAGAACAACTTTCAGAAATATAAACAGTAAATAAAGAAGAAATACTAGACTAATGGTTTATCAAAATAAACAGAATCACATAAATCATTCATCAGGATAGTAAATGTCAAACTACTATGAATTAATTCCATCAAAAATATCGGGAACCTTAATCTACATTTAACCCTACAATTTCCTAATTACCATAAGTGGACCAAAATGAAGCAGGAAAAGAACATGGAAAACATAGATGAACTAACTAATTAAGATTAACCTATTAAGCAAGCTAATTAACTGAACAACTAAAGAATCTAACAGTCTTAGAACTAACAACAAATGAATATAATTCATAATTTCCTAATTACTCTAAGTGGACCAAAATGAAGCAGGAAAAGAACATGGAAAACATAGATGAACTAACTAATTAAGATTAACCTATTAAGCAAGCTAATTAACTAAACAACTAAAGAATCTAACAGTCTTAGAACTAACAACAAATGAATATAATTCATAATTTCCTAATTACTCTAAGTGGACCAAAATGAAGCAGGAAAAGAACATGGAAAACATAGATGAACTAACTAATTAAGATTAACCTATTAAGCAAGCTAATTAACTAAACAACTAAAGAATCTAACAGTCTTAGAACTAACAACAAATGAATATAATTCATAATTTCCTAATTACTCTAATTCGAGCAAAGAAAGAAATCAGAAATTGGAAGAAGAAAGAAGAACTCAGCTAAATAAACATGCATATACAGAGGCGAATAAAAATAAGCAAAAGAAGACTTAGCTTAGCCGTCTCTCTCTCTTTTTTTTTTTTTTTATTTGTTTTTTTATTTGTTTTCTTCGTCATTCCCTTCAACGGACTTTGAATCTTGGATTCTTGAACTTTTCTTGAAGTTCCCGGCGGTTTAAGTCGCTCTTGACGACTCACAACTTTGGCTCGATTTCTTCGTGTAACAATGTTAGTACGAGTGGCGGGCGAGGATTTTGGGTGGTTTTGGGTGGTGCGCCGCCATGGGTGGTGGGTGGCGGCGCGACTAGGGTTTGAGATTCGAAGAGATTGGTTGGTGTTTGGAGGTTAACGATGGTAGGGATGTGATGAGGGGGAGATGTGGAACATTTTGCCGTTGGTTTCGGTCGAAGGAGAGGCCGGCCGCCGCCCTGCGCGGCGGAACCCTAGCGGCGCGGCCTGGGAGAGAAGTGGGGTGTCTCTGAAGATGAGAGAAGGAAAAATAGGATTTTTCGGGTTTTGGGGGGGGTGTTTGTTATGTTAAAATGCTAGAGCTAACGTGGGCCGTTGGATGATGAGAATCCAACGGCCAGGATCAAAAAATGGGGGGATTAATGTGCTCCATCCGATCAACACAGATCAATGGCTTGGATCTCTTTGCCAAAGACAAAAGAACGACGTCGTTTGGGTCTTGCTGGGGGCGGGTTGGACTGGACCGAGTGGGATTCGTTTGGGCCTGGTTTTTGGACCAAATTATGGCCCAGATCTGGTCTCATTACTACATGTATATATGTATATATGTACATGTATATATATATATATATATATACCACTATCCCACACAATTACATATCACCTAAAAATGCAAATCACATAATTTCGACATCAAACACTAAAAATGCAAAACTTAGCATATATTTTTTTTGTATTTTTAATTTAAATAAATAAACGTGCACACAAAAGATAAAATAACACAAAATCACAAAATCATACCCGACACCAAACTATTTTTATTTTTGAATTTTCTGGGAGTACTTCTCAAGTAAGGCAAAAATCACGTGCTCACAGAGTCCCCTAAGTCAAATGCAACGTGATGCAAATAAGCATTTCCTACTAGGGATCCGGTATGCAGTTACGTTATTCTAAGTTCAAAACCTCGGTACATGATCTAGACTGTGTACCCAAGCGGACAACTCGGGCCGAGGAAGGAGCTCCTTTCCGGGAACCAAAAGGCCAACCGGCTTAGAAACTTTCCGAGCCTCTTTATTATTTCGGGGTATGACACTAACAGAAATAAAGGAGTCTCAACCAGTGAGCACATCCCCGGGGTGAGAAGTGAAGGGTTTTCGGCACAGTTTTATATACAGTTCACGCAATATCAAAGCGGTAAACATATAACAGTTTGTATATACAGTGCAACTAGTATCAAAGCGGTAGACACGTAGCACATTAATTAAACATATAATAAAATCAGATATAGACAAAAACAACAATTTAACTGAGCTCGAATTCTTAAACCCTGAACCGAAGTTCTGGGTCGAGAGTTCCCCAGTAGAGTCGCCAGAGCTGTCACACCTCCTTTTTCCGCACCCGCGAGAGCGCGAGGGAGTAAAAGAGAGTTTTTCCAATTAAAGGACAATCGAAACGGGATTTATTTATTTAGTTCAGAGTCGCCACTTGGAAAAATAATGGTGTCCCAAGTCACCGGTTTTAATCCCGAACCGAGGAAATTTATGACTTTGCGTTACAATCTGCGAAATTAGAAACCTGGATAAGGAATTCTGTTAACCCGGGAGAAGGTGTTAGGCACTCCCGGATTCCATGGTTTTAGCACGGTCGCTCAACTGCAATTTTTGTTTCTGTCTGATTTTATTTTTTATTTATGTGCTTTTATATGTTCCGCTTTTCAATTTTTAGAAGAATTGCGACGTCATGAAAACACATTTCGAGTCACACCGCAACCGGTGCGCCTGTGACTTTAATGTACTTCGATTTCGCCGAGAGTAAGATTTAGGTCACATAAATGCGCACCCATATTCAGGAAAGTAATTTATTTTCAAGTCGCACCCAGAGTTCCTACGCCTTGATTAACTTTTGGAAAGACCGTGAAATTCGCTAAACGGTTCTTCCGAGTCTATGTTTTTTATAACAATTGACTTAGGGCCCCGTGCTCTTGTTCTCTAACGGGGCTCATCTCACTTTTTATTTAAAGGTCAATCCTAGAATACTACATTTGATATTTATTTGTTTCTAAAGTACAAGAAGATTCCCGATTTTTAATTTCATTTAGTACGACCATGTTTCATAAATTTAACTCGTGACTAGTGGCACCAATGAACCAACTAAATGGCTTAAACCTTATTGAGGAAGTCATAGGGTCGATTCCTTGAAGTGGAAAATCCTAAGTTCCACAATCAAATCTGCACATTTTAGAACTGGGCTATCTATTTTAACTCTGAAGCCCAAATATTGATCTTGCTATTATTGTTAAACCAAAAGAGGCCGCTAAATAAACAATTCCAACTTTCATCACCATATTAGCCTATATTACTTACGTGGACTACAAAGTGTTGGCCATCGTCTACTATTAGTTTTAGGAATATCATGAGCTGATTTCCAACTTATTAAAATTTACATTTGGATCACTAATAATGACTTTTCATATTCATGATGAGATTTTGCGTTTTATCAACAATCCAGTTAACTGATTTTAGGTATACATGAGTTTTTGCATTTCAGCATGGTCAAATTGCGGCAATATGTATGGAATGCATTTGATTCTTCTACCATTTCTCTAGTTAACAGTTCAATCTATGTCAAATAAATGCAGGCCAAATCTGTACACATGCAGAATGTAGAGACACAGTCGAAATCGACTTGTATTTTTACTAAATTCAGTCCTAATTATTCTGTAGGCATATGGTTTTACTACATTTGACAGCCAATGCTTAAAACAATACCAATTGAATCACAATAGTCTAATTTTAACTTATAATTAGAAAATAGTCCTTGAGATTTACTACATATAGTCTAATCATTTTTATGTATAAAGGAAAACTAAGAAATAGAGATGAGGAGACTGCAACAGCATAGTTTCGAACAACTTTCAATTTACTTCCATAAGCCTTGAGGTTTACAAAATGTGTACCTGAGATTTAAATCAAAGAAGAGGATAGGATCAGCCACAAGACAGTAAACCACAGTCAATCGCAGCAACACAAACAGCTATCAACACAGCAGGTTCAACCCAGGAATGATTCAATTATCAACAAAACCCAATAGAATAGTATCCCCTTTCAACAATTTATATCCAGACCCTCCGGAGTACTCAAAATCAGACTGTTTTAAAAAAACAAACCCAGGTGGATCTACAGAATGTTTCAAAGACTGGTAACTTCAGAAGTCGAACCAAAATGAGAATGAAATCCAATGGAACAGTAGTCTGTTCAGTGATTTCTCTCTTTCTTTCCTTCAAATTGTCTCCCTTTTTCTGTATGTATGTCCCTCCTATATAATCTCTCACTGTGTTTCCAAAATCTCTCCCAGGGTCTGCTCTCTTTTTCTATCTGTATGTCGATGTATCTCCCTATTTTTTATCTCTCTCCAAGGTGTCTATCTCTGTCCCTTTATCACTGCCAGTCCCTCTATCTGTATAGCTTTTTTTTTTAACTTCAGCCCTTTTTTGAACCTCAGCTCCTAATCCTGCCCCCTTAAACTAAACCCTTGCCCATTATATTCTCTGCCTAGCCCATCCTCTGGTTTTAACACTACAATATGTCTAAGTATGGGGCTATTATTAAATTGATAAGTATGGGCATTAGTGGGGAAACTCTGCTACCCAGCATGTTCCACCAGCAGTCCTAATGTGCACTACACTCCTTCAGTTCTTAACTAACAACAACTATATCCAATTCACCACTTAATTAAAATAACAGTTCAGAAGAAAGGAAATCTCGATCCAACAGTGATTCACAATGTGATTTGCAGTGTCCATTTCGGCCATAAAACTCCAATAAACAGACCTACGAGACTCATTGACAATATTCGTATAACTCACATAAGGAACAACAATCAATCATTGACTTAGTGATTCGAAATGCTCAGGCAAATGAAACATGAAAAATGCAGAATTTACTACTTGACAGTATCATTTACAGCTAATTCGTGTTTCTATATCGTAATCTACTCCGACATATAAATAAAACAAGAATGACCAAATAAAGGTCTTATGGGGTAGAAGCAGAACAGATTAAAATCAAACACCAAACAGATAGAAACGAACAACTAAGTTAATATAATGAACACAACAACAAAACAGAAGGAAGAGAATGAGAAATGGGATACCTCAAAAAATTGGACGGACTCGGCTCCAAAGACTTCGAGTTTGCACTCTTTTGAAGTAAACGGACTTTAATTGAAGCGTTTTCCAACAAAAAACACTCCAATTAAGGTCTATTGCCTTCAAATACCTTTGACTCGACGAAATCCCTAATTTTTTGGGTTCTAGGGTTCTTGAGGCTCGACTTTAGGGCTTTAACATTTCTAGTAAGATTCGAGCGAAGCCGGGGTTAGTAGGGGTGTGAGGGAGGTGTGAGGAGTCACTGGTGTGAATTTGGGGTAGTTTGGTGTAGACGTTCGAGTTCCGGCGAACTTCGAACGAATATTCGAGACGTTCGAGCTATATTCGATACTAACTACTAACAGATCCATGTAGAGGGGGCTTGGGAGATTCTACGGTGTTAATTTGGTGGTCATTGGCCTACCGGAACCGCCGTGAGGCGATTTTTGGTAGGCGGTGGGCGGTGGTTCGACGGTGGTTTCTCATCGTCTCCGAGGGAGACGAAGAAGGGGTCTGGGAGAATGAAAGCGGGTATGGGGGGTATTGGGGTTCTTTGGTATGTTTAAAATTAACCAAATAATGTAAACCGTTGGATCATAAGAATCCAACGGCTCAGATCAAATTACTTAATCTAAACGGTGTCGTTTTAATGCGTAATGGGGCTGGGCTTGGATTAATGATCTTGGCCGTTGGATTGACTTAATCCAACGGTGCAGATCAGGCGTTACATAAGGAGATGCATGGGCCTTGTATTGGGTAATGACCTGTTTTGGGCTAGGAATGTTTTGGGCTCCGGATTTGAAGCCCTACTCGGATTTCTTTCTTAATTTCCAAACAAATTCTTTCCCTTCTTTATAATTGAACAAAAATTCCTAATTAATTGGTAAAATCACTGAATAAAACTACACAAATATCAATATTTGAACAACAATTAACATGTTAACTAGCACATTAAAATCATGTCCTATAACTAAACTTTAAACATTAAATGTAAAAATACATATTTTTGTTATTTTTCATTTTCGTGAAAACGACTTAATTACTCTAAAGCACAAACATGAATTTATATATAATAATGCACATAATGAGAGAAAAAATAATGCAAGAATCACAAAAATCACGCACAACACAAAACTATTTTATTTTTGAATTTTTGGGAGTAAATCTTACGTAGGGCAAAAATCACGTGCTCACACGAACATCGCTCTGATTTTGGTTAGATTCGACGCGCGAGGAGGTCGAATTGAGAGGCAAAGACGTCGCGAGCTAGAGATTTTGCCTGTTTGAGGTGAGTAATACTTGTAAATGATATCCTGAGAGTTTGAAACCCCGAATTTGCACATCATAGTGCTATATTGAGGTGACTTGCATGCCGGATATGAGCGTGGGGTAGAGCAATGTTGGGGATTGTGACTTGGTCCGTCGGGGTTGTTGATTTTGCCGTGTATTTGACTGAACTACTTGTTATCATCATAATCTGGGCTGATTGCCATATTTGGGCTTCGTGCAAACTATGTGAAATCTTCGGGGATTGACATCACTGTTTTTGCATTTTTTTATGCATACTATTTGATCTCGGTCTAGCGATTTAATACTAATTTTAAATCAGCCATTTTTCTAAGATTTGAGAACTTAAACAACATGTTATTGATGTTTTGAATTGTGAACTGTTATTTGATATTGCCCAAATGACTTATGTGCATTTCTAGACTTAGCATAGATTGTACACACCACAGCAGTGTTGCATGTGCATTTCTGGACTGAGGATGGATCGAGCTGCTTGCCGCAGTGGTGTGATATTGATATTGCTCTTGGGCTGTATGAGCCCCTCCGGAGTCTGAACCCCCATATTGAGTGCGGGTACCCAAATGGATCGGCATGGGTGCCGCAGCGGTCATGTGCATTGCATTTCATTCATGCATTGGTTCCTGTTTGTACTACGTGGCATGACATTCAGCACTCTCATATCATTGGCATCCATGCTATTTCTTGCGCTGTGTACCAGATACCCTGGTGTAATTTATTGATAGAGTGTTGTGCCCGAGGGGCTGATTTGTGTGCGGGCTTGCACTACCTCATATCGCATTCATATGCTTAACTGTTGGAAAAAAGAGATATATTCAAAAAAGGTTTTTAACTGAGCTAGACATTTCTAAGGATTTTCACGGTTTTGCTGTTTTTCTCAAAAGATTGTACTGTCCTATGTAGCATGATGGAGTGTTTTTACGTGATTTTTTACCGCTAAGTTATTATTTACTCTTATTACTCACTGAGTTGGAGTACTCACTTTACTCCCTGCACCTCGCGTACAGTTGCAGGTATTATTCACCAGTAGCGGGTTATTAGCGGACTAAAGGCATTACTATGGTAGTTGAGCAAGGTCACCGCCAGCATTCACGGCACCGCACTTCATCTTTGAATTTCGGATTTTATCTTGTGTGTGTATATATATATATATATATATATATATATATATATATATATATATATATATATATATATATATATATATATATATATATATATGCCCTATAGTAGTGTTCCTACTTCTTAGATGCTCTTGACTTATGACATCCCGGTCGGGTTGTATGGAGTTGAAATCCTGATTATTATTACTGTTAAGTTGTGTTTAAATAATTCTAAAAGGAGGTGAATTGGGTTAGTTGGCATGCCTTGTCTTCACGAGAGGCGCCATCACGACTAGTGTGGGTTTGGGTCGTGACCCAATTAATGCACGCAATATAGATTGAATTAGGCCACTAAATCACCTGATAATCGCCCGATAAGAGCTAAATCGATAACAATCCGCTCGATATTTTATCGGGTGGCTAGCGGATTAATACATTTAAAAGTCGATAACCGATAAGCCAAACCGTTAAGAATAAATAATCGCCCAATCCATCTAATAAGCAGCCATATTAATGTCCACTTTGACTGTACTTTTAAGTTTTAATCAAGGTAAATAGCTAACTACATCACATTATCCAACACAAAGAACTAAAAAAGTGATTATGAAGCTTTTAAAGATAATGTATAATTGATTTCCTTGTAGTAGGGGTGGCTAACGAGTGGGTCGTATCGGATATGAACGGGTCGAAAATAGGTAATACAAAAAATAGATAAATTATCCGAACCGTATTTGAGATGGAAGAAAACCGATGATAATATGAACGTTTCTTGAATATGATCACTTATGGGAGAATTCCTAGTCTTCCAAGCTTGAGGAACCCCCAATTTGAGGCTTTAAAAATGTAAAAAGTTAAACACATTAATGATCCATTTGGTTAACAATTTTCTAAGTGAATAATATAGTTCTATCCATATTTGACCCGTTTTAAAAAATTAATTATCCAACCTATTTTTAATGTATAATATGGATGAATAAGTATTTTTTTAAAACTATTTTGCAACCTCTATCTTGTCATTTTGCCTAATTTTGGACTTACATGCCATTAGCATTACGGACATTATTATGAATAAATACACGAATAGTCCATTGATGCTTAAATAAAGTAGATTAGTAGGCATATTAGATGCTTGTACAGTAAGGCAACTAAATTAGAGAAGGTTGGCACATATAAATAGAATTAAGAAACAAGGCCTTTTTGGTTGTTTATCAAGTGCTTCATTAATAATATATTCAAGATATAAACATTTTAAGAATCTCAGTATCACCAATTTGAATTTTACTAATTCTCTGGCTACTAACTTAAGTAGGTGTCTCCTCCCTTATTAAATTTGTAAAGATAAAGCAAGAAGTTGCATATCTCCACTCAAAACTCACAAATGTGCCTATTGACTGGTCAAAAAGAGGCACATACTAGAATAACAGTAAATTTGAAATCATCACCAAATATACCTAGCTAGTGGGACATTCTATATTAAAGTATTGTCCCATGGTACTTGTCAAATTAGCACATTTACAAAAAGAAACATGAGAGAAATATTAAACTAGTGAACACAATTAAGATTGTCAAAATATTTTGACGAAAGCTGAAAGGTAACTATTTGAACAGCATACAATAAACCATCTATCTCATTCATATCAAATAACTCAATATTATTGTATATGCAATACTCTTCATGCAATAGCTACACAGAGAATAAAAAAGTTACGTAATAAACTTATTTCTATCATCCTTATATTTCTTTAAAAATTAGGAAAAAAATATATAAATAAACATATACATATATATATATATATATATATATATATATATATATATATATATATATATTATATACTAATAAAAATGAGGATGAGAATGTGAAAAATGAAGTGGCAACATAATGGGGAAGATAAAGTTGGTCATTCACCAATCCCATGATAGCTGAAACTTATAGTGATTACAATGATTAGCTAAATATATACTCCCTCCGTTTCAATTTATGTGAACTCATTTGACTGGGCACGGAGTTTAAGAAAAGAGAGAAGACTTTTGATCTTGTGGTGTAAAATGAGGCACCTTTATTTTGTGTGGCTATAAATCATTACATAAAGGTAAATTGTTTCCAAATAAGGAAAGGGGTCATTCTTTTTGGCACGGACTAAAAAGGAAATAGGTTCACATAAATTGAAACGGAGGGAGTATAATAGTATGAGCAACAAATTTCAACGTACCATAGTTAGTCATTCCCACAACAACCAAAAAAGAAATGATTTGTTAAATCATACTTTTTGTAAGGCAACCCCATTCCTCCTTGCTTTTTGAAAAGAGGAAAACATAATAGAGTTTGAAAGTCTGAGTTAGGTTGTGTTGGAATTAGGAAAAGAAAAATAAAGGTAGGGTTTTGAAGGAGGAGAGGATCATTTTCTTGATTCCTTTCTCACTTTGGTATTTGGTCCACATATACAAGACCTAGCGAAAAAGAAACTTTACTATAATGTGCTGTTTATTGATGTATTAGCTTTAAAAGTTGCACTAACTAAGGAGCATTTCATTATTTTTATGGAGATTTTTTTTTTAACATTCGATGTTATATCAAATTAAAAAAAAATCTTTATATGCATAAAAAATGACCATTTAGTTGTATTTTCGTATTTTTGCCACATAGTTAAACATGTCTTGGTCACTGTCTCTTTTACGTATTTTCTTTGAAATTTACCATTTTCCAACATGAAATACTGCTGAAACTAGTCTACACTGAGGAATATGGCGTTCATATATTCAAATAATGCAATTATTAGATGTTGTTTGTAATAGGTTGTTATTATTAGGGTTATGGACATGTATTAAGTACTAAATTTGAACAAAATGGGAGACCTCTAGTTTATGTTTGACTTGACCAATTATATGTCTGAAACACTTAAAAGCTTTGGTTTTGGTTTTTCAAAAAACAGAAGCTCCTTTGTAGCTTCTAGGGACAGGTTTAAAAAATCGATTAGGGAAAAAGTAGTTTGTTTGGATTAGGAGAATAACTATTGAAACAATGTTTAAGAAAAGCATTCTTGTTAATCTCTTCTGTGAAACCTACATTTCGTTTCTTTTTGGTTTCAAACTATGTTTTGCTAGAGCTACTTCAATATAAAAATAAAAGAAAGAGCAAGTATTAACAGCAGATTCAATAGCATTGGTCATCAACACCAAAACAATAGAAAATAGAGCGTTGTATACTTAGTGGGCGTTTGGACATAACTGTAAAATTCCAAAAAAAAAATTTGAAAAAAAAAAATTCAAAGTTAAAATGGTATTTGAAGACTAGCGTTGTGTTTGGATATGAATATAATTTTGAGTTGTTTTTGAAGTTTTGCGAGTGATTTGAGTAAAACTTTTGAAAAATAACATTTTTAAAATTTTACAATGCATGTGCAAGTAAAAATTGAAAATTGTATGATCAAACGTTAACTTCAGAAAAAAAATTGAAAATTTTTCTTAAGTTCAAACGAGATCTTAGACTGTCACGCCAACAACTAGCACAACAAAACCTTAGATAGGCATAGAGTTAGCTACTTCTGCTTAATTGGAGGTTTAACATGTAGGGTGTGTTTGGTACGAACTAAAATGTTTTCCATGGAAAATGTTTTTCTAAAAAATGTTTTAATGGAAAATGAGTAGTTTTATCACGTATTTTCTTTTGTTTGGTTGGTAAGTGTAAAATATTTTCCGGAAAATATTTTCTATTATTTGGTTAGAGAGTAGAAAATAGTAAAAACAGAAATTTGAAATTGCAAAAAACAAAAATTTCAGGTAAAAAAAATATATTTTTTGCGGGGGCGGTGGCAGGGGTGGGGTGGGGGTTAGGTGGTGCAGAAAAATGAAAAAACAGAAATTTAAAATTGCAAAAAAACAATATAAAGCTAAAAAAAAAATTTGCACGGGGGAGGGGGTAGAGGGGTGGAGTTGGGTGGTGTAGAAAAATAGAAAAACCGAAATTTGAAATTGCGAAAAATAAATTTAAGGTAAAAAAATATTTTTTTACGCGGGGAAGGGTGGGGGTGGTAGGGGTGGGTGGGGCTGGGTGGTGCAGAAAAATGAAAAAACATAAATTTAAAATTGCAAAAAAAAAAAAATTAAGGTAAAAAAATATTTTTTTGGGGGGGGGGTAGTAGGGTGGATGGAAAAACTAAAATTTAAAAAAAAAAATTTTGGAGAGGGGGTAGGGTGGGTTGGTGAGGGTGAGAGAGGTTGAGAAGGAGCTTTGAAAAATATTTTCCCTTCTTTTGATAAGGAAAACATTTTCCTCCAATTGGAGGAAAATGAATTGATAAGCAAAATATTTTCCAAAACATTTAAGCCAACCAAACATGAGAAAATTGGAAAGCATTTTCCAGAAAATGTTTTCCTTCATACCAAACACACCCGTAGTCTCTCGCAAAGGTTTGATGGTTTGGTCCAATTTAATATAATCAAATGAAATGTTCTAATTTTGTTTTGTTTAAATAAATGATAAAAATCTTACTCCATTAGGGTGAAATTCAAAAATAATAAGATTTACAACTAATCGTTCAAAAATAGTATAGTTTCAAAAGTAATCGAAATTTAGCCACTTTTTATATGAAGATAAATTTGAGCGAAAACATAATTCAATACCCGAAAATATGCCAGTATATTATGCTGGCATAAGTATACTTGAACTCCAGCATATTATACTGGAGTTCCAGGATAAGTATGCTGGAACTCCAGTATAATATGATGGAGTTTATACACAGGTGCATCGAACTCCAGTATATTATGCTGGACCGCTCTTTATTGCAGCAAAATAGTGGCTATTTTTCATTGACTTAATAAACGATGACTATTTTTAAATGACCAGTCCGAAAACTGGCTATACCGTGCTATTTTGAATCATTCCCTACTTGCATGTTGAATCTTCGGAATTATGCATCAGTGGGACCAGGCCCAGTAATTCTAGGCCCAAAATTTGTTTTATCGAGTATGACTTACAGGTCCACAATCCAAAGGGTCCACATTGGGATGTGGATTGGTCTAGAAGCCCATAACAAATACCAATTATGTGAGTTGAGAACGGTTTGGACCAAAGACAAACGAATTCCTAATTTCCTACTATATTCATTGTCGGGAGTAAGAGAGACAGCCACGTGCCAAACGCATATTCGTAATTCAAATACTCATGGATATCACTTGTATGTCATGTGAAAATTTTGACTAAGGTCTACGACTTGAATGTGGCTTATAGTGTATCACATCACATATGGCCTTCTATATGATGTCGATCACTATGTGCATAAGAGTCCACCACTTCTCTTTCGTTAAATTAACCTAAACAATAGGCCCATGCACCTGTTTGAGTCATTAGATCGAGTTTAGTGAATGCCAACTGATCACGCCCAACTATGCCCTCTAAAAGGACTCTGCGGATTATACAAATATAACCTGACTATTATGCTCAAGATCGAATCCACAGAGAGTTAACCTATTAATCACTATCTTTAGACCCATTAAACTCTTCAGAACCAGCTTCCCAAATATTTGAATCTCAGTTGAATGTTTCTTTACCAACTACGCTTGCAAGTAAACTAAACAGCTGTAAACTAAACTACTAAGGTTGTAAACGATGATAAGAAGAAGCTAAGGCAATGATTTCCATTATTGATGGAATCCATTCTGTTTATGCTCATACAAATTTATCAACACATCTCTATCAATCATGAATGCTCATCTTACCGTAAATATCCCCCGAGTAATCACAATAATATACTATTGCACTCTCCCGAGATAAAGTAGCTTATTTTATTTAGCACAATTCACATAAGATTACACCCAAGGCTTCATTATCCCTAATCCCGCCTTTAAACCCACAATTATAGATTCCTCATATATTTTTGGGAGTAGTGTTGTTCAATAATAACCTAAGTTGCACTTTTTTCCAAGTTATGCACACTAAATAGGCACATCTAATTGAGTATCCTATCAATTAACTACAATAAGCACAAAGTTGAACAAATAAAGATTGAAACTAGCAATTTGTATTTACATAAACAAGAATTTCATCTCCCAATAGGTTCCATCAAAACCTTAGACAAAGGATTTAGCTACTCATGGCTACGGAAAAACAAACTAAGATAAAATTCATCATAACTAGCAATAAAAATCAAAGAAAAGAAGAAATATGGTTTACATATTCTCTCACAATAGTTTCTCTTCCCAAGATACTCTAAAAATCAATACACGCCTCTTTTGGGCGAAGTCTAGTGTTTGAAATAGGGTTTAGATCTAAAAATCCCGTGTTTTACACTTTAGTCCCTGAAGTTATCACGCCTGCCGCGGTTCTGCCGCGGTCGCGGTAGAACCGCGGCTAAATGCGCTCTCTGAATCTCGATTTATTTTGCAGCCTGCTTCCACCGCGGTTCTGCCGCGGTTGCGGTGGAACCATGACAAACCCCCTTCTTTGATTCTTCAGGCCCTGCAGGCGTGGTTTACTGGGGAAATTTTACAGTTGACCTCTTTTTCTTCATTTTTGACTCCAAAAGTACTCCCTAGCCTTCGTTGGACATATATCACCTCCAAATCATGAAAAGCACTAATAAGAGTATTTTGTTATTACTTTTATCATCAAAATTACACAATAAGGTGGTTATTTAAGGCGTGATTATAGTTACATTCACCTATTATCAACACCCCACACTTAAACCTTTGCTCGTCCTCGAGCAAGCTAAACCACACTTCTAGGCCTAACCGTTCAATGCACTGCCCTAATTTATGTCACACCTGCCATTACAAAGGATCAACCTAAGCAGTGCAACAATCATACCTCAGATGCAGACTCTCATGCTATGACACACTCATGCTCACTCTAGTTACTCTAACAGAAGTGAAGACTCATTTTTTCTTCCTGGGTCACATGCCCTCGCATCAAAAATCTAAGAAGAAGTTCCATACACATAAAATTCAAACAACAAGGAACCAAATATAGGAAGAATTCACTCACTCTCAGCGAAGAGCATTCACATGCCACATAGACACACCATAAGCTTGCCCCTAGTGTAATACTCTACTAATCGAGTCATTCAGTCAAAGATCAAGAGGACTTTATTGGCTGTAATGTTGGCTAAGGGACGGGTAGTATATATTTGGATGTAGTGACTAACCTCCCTAAGCACTTTTAATACACACTTCATTTTATTTCAATTTTCATGCTCAACCCAATCATTATTCCACATTTTTGTTTAACATGTGACCCCAACTTTTTTTAGGTGCAATTGTTTTTTTTTTGTTTTTTTTGTTTCATCTTTTTCTTTTTCTCTCTTTTATAATGCCAGTACACCAATCAAATAATTCATTCTTGATTCTCGTTTATTCGCTAACTCCCTACTACCCCACACTTTGACTTTGGTATGTTCTTTAGTGATTCAAGTGCTTTTTGAAGGTATAGGTTCAAACAATTAAGCTATTCAAACACAACGATCTAGGTTATTATATGGCTATCAAAGAACAAGCTTCAGGCTCAAAGGGGTTAACTATGGCAATATATACAGGTGGATTCACAATTATATAGGGTTGCACAAAGAAATGCCTCAATCATCTCTAAAACCAAACAACTTCTATTTCGCTTTGCAAACACACAGGACAAATTCTAGGTATCGCATGCAAGCACAGAATGCAAGTAATAACTCTCACACACTTAGCATTTAACTCATTTTGAATCAATTCATCAACACACTCATACGAGCGTTCAAGCAAGCAAGGATGTGCAAAATTAAGGCATAGATTTACGAGTCCACGAACGAGCATAGGCGTCACACTCTCAAGCTCGTTTTAGTTTTTTGCAGGTGTGCACATCAGGGGTTACATTCTAGCCTTCACCCATCTTAGTCCTAAAACTACAAAAGAAAAATCTACCTAACCCGATTCAAGAAAAACCCTTGAAA
Source organism: Nicotiana noctiflora (assembly GCA_032618575.1). Lineage (NCBI taxonomy): Eukaryota > Viridiplantae > Streptophyta > Magnoliopsida > Solanales > Solanaceae > Nicotiana > Nicotiana noctiflora. Next base: position 51,555 of record JASVEL010008410.1, on the reverse strand, counting down.
AAGAACCGTGGTCAAAAGAAAAACCAAGGGGGAGGTACTACACCACCTAGAAGAAAAAAAATCTACATGGACAACTTCCCTCAAGAGTACTATCCAAGTGGTCCGTTATCAGGAAGAGTCCTCTACTTTATTTTTGGGGTTTTTTTATCAGTTTAAATTAATTCCGACTGTGACCCTCAAGAGACCCGTCGACAAGTGTCCGTCGTTGGGCCAAGTCAACTAATCCTAATATAAGCACACTCAAATATATACAACACATTAAGCTAATTCTACAGCATAAACAACATCTATATACATTACAACATACAATCAGAGCAAGTCTCCTACCCCACACTTAAAATCATGGCATGTCCCCATGTCATATCAAGAAATTAAAGTTGTGTGGATTTTTTTAATTAAAAGATTACATTTACAATAATTTCATAGGTTGCCTCCCACGCAGCTCTTGATATAACGTCGCGACATGACTCAGATAAGTGCAATTAAGGCTTGCTCGACCTCTGTGGTTCATCCAACTGCAGCTCAAACATTTACTTACGCTCTCTCATACCCACATATAATGTCAATCGCTGACCATTGACTCTAAATGTATGATAGAACTCTAAATGTACGAGAGTCATCTTCACCACAGCTCCTAATGGGAAAACTTTAACTATGCGAAATGGTCCAGACCATCGTGACTTAATCTTACCCGGAAACAACCTCAATCTTGAGTTGTAGAGCAATATCATGTACCCAGGTTTGAAATTTCTCTCAACGATGTTCTGATCATATAACCTCTTCATTCTATCCTTATACACCCTTGTGCTCTCAAAAGCAAGATACCGAAACCCCTCGAGCTCATGCAATTCAGTGACTCTTGACGTGCCCGCAGCTTCCCAATCTAAGTTTAGCTATTTCAGTGCCCACTATGCTTTATACTCAAGTTCTACAGGTAGGTGACAGGCCTTTCCAAACACAAACTTATATGGTGACATACCAATTGGTATCTTGAAAGTTGTTCTGTAAGCCCAGAGTGCATCATCTTGCTTCCTCGCCCAATCAGTTCTTGTGGCATTCGTGGTTTTTGTCAATACACTCTTGATCTCTCTGTTGGATACCTCAATTTGTCCACTAGTCTGCGGGTGGTATGGAGAATCCACCTTGTGGCGCACATCATACTTGGACAACAAGTTTTCAAAGGCCCTCTTACAAAAGTGGGTACCTCCATCGCTGATAATTGCATGTGGTTTCCCAAAATGGGTGAATATGTTCTTCTTTAGAAACCCAACCACCACTTTTGCATCATTGGTGGGTAACGCTGCAGCTTCTATCCACTTGGACACATAGTCTACAGCAACAAGAATCTACTTATTGCCATAGGAGCTGACGAAGGGACCAATGAAATCTATCCCCCAGACATCAAACACTTCCACCTCTTAAATTGGGTTCATGGGCATCTCGTGGCGCTGGGAAATGTTCCCGGTGTGTTGACATTCATTACATCCCTTTACCCATAAGTGAGCATCTGTAAACACCGTTGGCCAGAAAAATCCAGCCTTTAGCACTTTTGCTGTTGTCGTGATTCCTCCAAAGTGACCACCATACGCTGATGCGTGACAAGCGTGCAAAATAGAAGATTGTTCGATCTCGGGGACGCATCTCCAGATCATGTTATCAAGGCATATTCTAAACAGATAGGGCTCATCCCAGTAATATAATTCGCTTTCACGAAAAAATATTTTCCTCTGGAACGATGAAAGGTCGTGAGGAACAATATCACCGCCAGGTAATTAGCAAAGTATGCATACCATGGCGCTTCCTGATGAGTGGTAGCGAGCAGCTACTCATCTACAAAATTTTCCAGGATTTCCTCAACTTCTACTACATATTCATCTCCCTCAAGTCGTGATAGATGATTAGCAACTTGATTCTCATTGCCCTTCCATATTTCAAGATCGAACTCTTGCAGTAGCAACACCTAACAAATCAGACGTGGCTTAGAGTCTTTCTTTTCTATTAAGTACCTAAGAGTTGCATGGTCAGTGTATATAATTACCTTGGATTCTATCAGATAGGACCGAAACCTGTCAAAAGTGAACACCACAGCTAGCATCTCCTTTTACGTCACTGTGTAGTTCAATTGGGCTCTGCTCGGCGTTCTACTAGCATAGTAGATCGGGTGCATCAATTTGTCTTTCTGCTGGCCCAGCACTGCCCCTACTGCATAGTCACTAGCATCACACATTAATTTGAATGGTTGCTCCCAGTTGGGGGGCAACCATGATGGGTGTTGTGACCAACCTCTGTTTCTACTCCTCAAAAGCTACCCTGCAATTATTAGAAAATACAAACGGGTGATCTTTCTGTAACAACTTACAGAGAGGGTTGGCGATTTTGGATAAGTCTTTTATGAACCTCCGGTAGAAACTGGCATGTCCAAGAAAGCTTCTAATGGATTTGACTAAAGTTGGTGGAGGCAGCTTTGCTACACCAACCTTTGCTCTATCCACCTCTATTCCCTTGCTTGACACCCGGTGCCCCAAGACTATTCCTTCTTGTACCATGAAATGGCACTTCTCCCAATTCAGAACCAAGTTAGTCTCGATGCACTATTTTAGTGCACGCATCAGATTTATTAGGCATTACTCAAATGAATTCCCCACCACTGAGAAGTTATCCATGGACACCTCCATTATATCCTCTACCATGTCAGTGAATATGGCCATCATGCCCCGTTGGAATGTGGCGGGTGCATCGCATAGGCCAAAGCGCATCATCCTGAAGGCATAAATGCCATATAGGCAAGTGAATGATGTTTTTTCTCTGTCCTCAGGTGCAATAGAGATCTGATTGTACCATGAGTACCCATCCATGAAGCAAAAGTGTGACCTCCTGCCAATCTATCCAGCATCTGATCAATGAAGGGAAGTGGGAAGTGGTCTTTCCGGGTGGCTAGATTCAACTTTCGATAATCTATGCAAATTTTCCAGCCTGTGACGGTTCTTGTTGAGATTAGTTCATTGTTATCATTTTTCACAACCATCATGCCACCCTTTTTAGGAATGCGTTGAACTGGGATAACCTAGCTACTGCAGAGATTGGGAAAATGATTCCCGCATCCAGCCACTTTATCACTTCCTTCTTCACCACTTCCTTCATATTTGGGTTTAGCCTCCTATAATGTTCCTGGAAGATTTGTGCCCCTCTTCCAGCAGAATCTTGTGCATGCAGTAGGCGGGGTCGATCCCCTTGATATCTGCCATGGTCCACCCAATAGAAGTTTTGCACTCCTTTAGTACCTGCAAAAGTTGTTGAACATGCACATCTAACAAACAAGATGAGATAATAATAGGTAATGTGGAGTCGAGCCCCAAAAATTCATACTTGAGGTAGGATGGCAATGGCTTTAGTTCCAGCTTATGTGGTTCTTCAATGGATGGTTTTGCTGGAGGGGTCTCTCTCTTTTCTAAGTGTAGTAGTGGAGTTATGTAGATGTATGATCCTTGGTGTCAGATTCGTGTATTTTGGTTCTAAGATGTGCTAGGCTCTTAGCATGGGGTTGTGATGGTACTTGTTATGTTAATGGGACAATCCTCTCGTTTGAATCATTTTTTATGATTTGAGTGTATTTGGAATATTGCTATTAGGTGCAAGAATTGCACAAGTTTGTGGCTCTATGTAGTATGGGTATGGCATGTCAGTAAAGTAACTTCTATTTGATAAGAAGATGTCATCATAGCTATAATGGATGCTATCAAATTTGATTGTAGTATATTCAAAGGGGTAACGTCTCTGACCGGCTTAGAAATTGGGTATAATTCTTGTCGAAGGAGAATAAGTTCCACAACAGGTTGATCTGGTAAATGGTTATGATTTGTTATGTGATTCTTTCATTGTTGGCAGTATATGAAGGTGTTAGAATGAGGTTCTATTTGATAAGAGGTTATTACCAATATTTGGTTGTGTTAGGTAGTTGTTGTGATTGGAAAACATCATTTTGAGTGTTCGAGTTATGTGTTATATCATGTGATTTCATCTTGGGTCATGGCTATGACTGGCTACAGTTGTTCAGACTTATACAATGTCTGGATATGGGATTCTAATCTTATAGAAAATTTTGGAGGTGGAAATTGAATTCTAAAGCTTATAGACTAGGTTAGATTAAGAAATTTTAGTCATGTTGTGTTATCAGACCTATATGGGATAGGGTGACGTGGGATCACCCCACCGGGTATGTGCATAGTAAGATTATACAACGATTTGATGGCTTTTGGAATAACTCTTGGCACATTCAAGGATGAATGTATGTTTAAGTGGGGGAGGATGTAACGACCTGACCTACCATTTTGAGTAATTGCACTTCGCTTGGTTGTTTGAGGGCATGAGTAGCTCCCTATGATTATGACGTATGTGAATCATCGGTTTTGGTTTTCAGAGTTATTGGGAATTGACTTGGGAGAATGGTCTCAACTAGAGACTTTAAATTTGAAAGGTTTGGCCAAGTTTTTACTTTTTAGTAAATGATCTCGGATTTGGATTTTTAGGGTTTGGTTATCTCTGCCTAGTGATTTTGTACTTGGGAGCGCATCTGGAATGTAATTTGGAGGTCCGTGGTAGAATTAGGCTTCAATTGGCGAAATTAGAAATTTGGCATTTGGTCGGCAGTGGAAAATTTGATATCGGGTCACAATAGATTTTTGGAAGTTAGAGTAGGTTCGTAGTGCCAATTGTGACGTGTGTGCAAAATTTCAGGTCATTCAGAGGTGATTTGGTAGGTTTCGGTGTAATTTGCGATATTTGGAAGTTTAGAAGTTCTTAAGCTTGAATCCAAGGGTGATTTGGTGTTTTGATGTTGTTTTGAGTGTTCTAAAGGTTCAAATAAGTTTGTATGTTGATATGTGACTTGTTGGTATTATTGGTTGAGGTCCCGTGGGCCTCGGGATAATTTTGGATGATTCACATATTAGTTATTGCTGTTTGAGAGTTGATGAAGATTGCTGGTGTGATTTTATTATTGTTTCCGCACATGCGGAGTGGGAATTGTAGGTGTGAGGTCCGCAGAAGCGAGACCGCAGGTGCGAGATGCTGGCCATAAATGCGAATTAGGAGGAGTATGTGGAATCTGCATCTACGATTGTTTTTCCATGTGTGCGGCCTCATAGAAGTGGATGTTTTGACCCCAGATGCGGTTTTGCTGGGCAGAACCTATAAATTGAACCATTCACGGACTTTGCCCATTTCCACCTTCTTTTAAGACGAGATTGCAGCTTTTGGGGTGATTTTAAAGAGGGAATCAAGGGGCTATCAGTGAGGTAAGTTACCTGAGCCCTAATACACGTTTATGTGGTGATTTTTCGTTGCTTAATCATATAATTAGTGAAGATTAGGGGTGAAAATGAGGGGTTAGGGCTTAGGATTTTGGATTTGAGGATTTGAGGGGTCAAATGGAGTCGGATTTTGATAAATTTTGTATGTATGGACTCATGAAATGAAAGGAATTTTAGTTTTGTGACTTTTGTCGGATTCTGAGATATGGGCCCAGGGGCTGGGTTTTAGTGGATTTTGGGATTTGTGATTAATTTGATAGTTTTCTTGTGGAATTCATTCCATTAGTGGATATTGATGGTATTGTGCTGGTTATGAATATATATAGAGCGATTAGAGGCCGAGTCGAGGGGCATGAGCATCACGGAGTGGAGATTTGATCGGCTTGAGGTAAGTAATGATTGTAAATATAGTCCTTAAGGTATGAAACCTCGAATTTCATATCATTTTACTACTTTTGAGGTGATGCACATGCTAGGTGATGGGTGGAAATTGTAAACTGATCCGTCTTGTAGCAACTGTAAGTTGCGTGTTTGGTTGAAACTATATGATACTTATGCGTTTTAGAAAGACTTTCTTCAAATTGGGCTGAATGCCATGTTTGGGCCTTGTGACAGAGATGTCTGGACCCTTATGGGCCTTTTTCTTACTATTCTCTCACTGTTTTTAGGTTGAAAATCTATACTCAATCATGTTATACTTACTGATTTTATAACTCAGTCTTTATTACTCTGTTTTGATGCATATAAATGTTTTTTGGCTGAGTACCATGTTTTTACTGAGAGCCCCAGTAGCTTGAGAGGTTTATGATTGAGTGAGGCCGAGGGCCTGATTTGTGACGATATTTATGGGATCGGGTTGCACGTCGCAATATATTTTACTGATTATGATTGACTGAGGCTGAGGGACCGATCAATTTATGGCACGAGGTGGCTTGTTATAGCATTTGGGCTGAAGGAGCCCCTCGGGAGTCTGCACACCCATAGTGAGCGTAGGTACCTACTGAGTGATGTTTTGCCAGAGGGGTTGTTTGTGAGTGATGGTGAGGTATACCTGATGGGCTGTATAAGAAGACTGTGATGTTTGCCCGGGGGGCTATATATGAGTGATGGTGAGGTATGCACGAGGCTCGACTCAGAAACATCCAATCACACTAGCCGGTTGGCCAGTGCCTGAATATCATACGCAAAGGGCCTCTCCCCAATTGAAATATAAGCTAAGCTGCCCGTACCGACCGCCTTTCGTCTCAAAGCATCGGCCACAATATTGGTCTTCCCCGAATGATACAGTATAGTACTGTCATAATCCTTAAGCAACTCCAGCCACCTCCGCTGTCTCAAATTAAGGTCCTTTCGTTTGAACAGATGCTTAAGGCTACGATGGTCGGTATACACCTCACAAGAAACACCATATAGGTAATGCCTCTAAATCTTCAGTGCGTGAACTATGGCTGCTAGCTCCAAATCGTGTACATGGTAGTTCTTTTCATGATGCTTCAACTAGCGAGAAGCATAAGCAATAACTCTACCCTCTTGCATCAACACACAACCAATGCCAACTCCCGAGGCATCACAATACACAGTATAAGAATCTGAAGCTGACGTCAATATCAAGACCGGTGCCGTGGTCAATGCTGTCTTGAGCTTTTGAAAGCTCTCCTCACACTCCTCGGACCACACAAAAGGAGCACCCTTCTGAGTCAATCTAGTCAAGGGTGACGCAATAGAAGAGAATCCATGAACAAATCGGCGATAATACCTTGCCAATCCCAGAAAACTACGAATTTCAGTAGCCGAGGTCGGTCTAGGCCAACTCTGCACCGCCTCTATCTTCTTCGAATCCACCTGAATACCATCACTGGACGTCACGTGCCCCAAGAATGCCACGAACTCGAGCCAGAACTCACACTTGGAGAACTTGGCATAAAACTTCTCCTCCCGCAACCTCTGTAATACAACTCTAAGATGCTGAGCATGCTCCTCTTGGCTACGAGAGTACATTAGGATATCCTCTATGAACACGATCACGAAAGAGCCCAAATAAGGCCTGAATACGCTGCTCATCAAATGCTTGAACGCGGCTGGGGCATTGGTTAGCCCAAAAGGCATCACAAGAAACTCATAGTGCCCATACCTCGTCCCGAAGGCTGTCTTAATAATATCAAACTCTCTAATCTTCAGCTGGTGGTAGCCTGAACGAAGATCAATATTCGAGAATACCCTAGCTCCCTGGAGCTGATCAAATAAATCAACAATGCGAGGCAGATGATACTTGTTCTTCACCGTTACTTTGTTCAGCTGCCTATAGTCAATACACATCCTCATTGAGTCATCCTTCTTCTTAACAAACAAGACCGGTGCACCCCACGGTGACACACTCGGCCGAATGAACCCCTTATCTAGGAGTTGTTGAAGCTGCTCATTCAATTATTTCAACTCCATTGGTGCCATACGATAGGGAGGAATAGAAATAGGCTGAGTGTCTAGCACCAAGTCAATCCCAAAGTCGATGTCCCTGTCCAGCGGCATGCCCGACAGGTCTGAGGGAAATACATCATGAAAGTTCCACACAATGGGAACAGAATCAATACTAGGAGTCTCAGCTCCGACATCCCGCACAAATGCCAAATAGGAAAGACATCCATTCCCAACCATCCGTTGGGCCTTGAGGAAAAATATTACCCTACTGGGTATATAATCAATCATGCCACGCCACTCGATCCTCTGAATGCCCGGCATAGCCAATGTGACTGTCTTGGCATGACAGTCCAGAATAGCGTGACACAGAGATAGCCAATCCATGCCCAAAATAACATCAAAATCAATCATGCTCAAAAGTAACAGGTCCACTCGGGTCTCCAGACCCCTAATAGTGACAAGACAAGACCGGTACACATGGTCCACAATAATGGTATCACCCACCGAGGTAATACATGCACGGGCAACACAAGACACCCTCGGGTCGTGCCCAAATAAGGAGCAAAATATGTAGATACATAAGAATAAGTGGAACCGGGATCGAACAAAACTGAGGCATCTCTGTGGCAGACTGAAATAATACCTGTAATGACAGCATCAGAAGCAACTGCATCAGAATGGCCCTGCAGAGCATATGATCTAGCCTGACCAACCGATCGGCCTCCCCTTCGAGGGCGACCCCTAGCTGCCTGACCCTTATCTCTAGCTGGCGGGGCAGGTGCCGAAGTAGAAGGACCAAATGATGAGGGCTTCCCCCCTCTGCTGATATGGCCTGGGATACAAGGCGGGGACACTCTCTACGGATGTGCCCAAATTCTCCACACTCGAAGCAACTCCCAGGTACTGGGGCTGGGACTAATGAGAACCCCTCGCACCGGAGTGTCCAACGTGCAAGTCACCATAATATAGCACTAAGATGTGCAAATCCGGGGTTTCAAACCCTCAGGATATCATTCCCAAGTATTACTCACCTAGAACCGGCGAAAACTCAAGCCCACGACGCCTTTGCTCCTCAAACCGTCCTCCACGCGCGCCAAAACTAGCCAAAATCAGTACAAATATGTCATAATAGGCTAATGGAACAACACTCAATCGAAAACAATCAAAATATAATGAAAATCTCAAAACTAGCAAAACCCGAGCCCCAGTTCCGCTTCTCAAAAAATTATGAAACTCACATTTTTGGAATCCTCGTCTCGCCACGAGTCCGTACATATAATTTATCGAAATCGGAGTTCAAATGACCTCTTAAATCTTCAAAATCTGATTTTCAAATCCCTAGGTCCAAAATCCCCAATTTACACCTCAAAAACATGTAATCTAGTCGGATTATTCGACGATAATTCAATATTATGGAGTAGAAATAATCACAAGTGACTTACCTCAAAATTTCCCATGATTTATTACTCAAAATCGCCCCAAGCCATGTTATTTCGCAAGAAAATAGGTAAAAAAAAACGAGCAGAAATGCAACAGCTTTTAATAAGCAAATCTGGTCGCGAAAGACCCAAATCTAGTCGCGAAAGGTGCTAATCTGGTGGCTAAAAGTGCCACACTAGACCTGATGCACCAGCACTCTTTAATTTCACTAAAAAAGCTCTAACTCCTTCATACAAACTCGAAATTAGATGATTCTTATTCCTATGAGTCACAAATAATAATACGAACACAACTCTTCAATCGAAACTCAATTCAGAGCCCATTTTCCCAATGCGATATCCATTTCGCTCGTTAAATAATTTCTCATGTTTCGCGTCAAAAACCCAATCGCCACTTGATGAAATTGGACCAAAATTTCCAGATCAGACCTATAATTCATTATCAAAATTCCAAAATTCTCGGAATCAAATTTGGATCTCTAAAACTAAAAATGAACCTTTAGATCATTATATTTATGCTCAAAACGGTAAAAATCTTTCAAAAACTCTTCCAAAATTTATCTGAGCCTCATGGGATGCCAAAAAGTATACTAACAAGTCCCATAATATATTATGGAATTGCTCGAGGCCTCAAATCACATCAAACAACGCTAAAATCATGAATCAACCTCCAATCCAAGCTTTATGAACTTTAGAACTTCCAACTTCTATATCTGATGCCCAAACATATCAAATCACGTACAATTGACTTCAAGTTTTGCATACAAGTCCAAAATAAAATAAAGAAGCTACAACAACTTTGCTAAAATAGGCTGTTATTCTTCACCGGACTTCCAAAATTACTCCCGATTGCGCTTTTAATCCTTAAATCATCACCGAAGATAACCGAATCATCATAATTCAATTCCGAGCCTTCTAACTCACAAGTCAAGATCCAGTTGACTTTTCCAACTTAAGTCTTCTTAAAAGAGACTAAGTTTCTCATTTCTTATCAAAATCATTCCAAATCTATTCTAACGCACCCAATACCGATAATGAAACATAATAAAGCAGAAAATGGAAAGAACATGGTAGTAACTCACGAGACGACAGGTCGGGTCGTCACAACCGATTGGGGAATTTCTCTACAACACGTGATTCACCCCTTCCAACCCTATTTTATTAGGGGTACTATGATTAACTTTCTTCATCGAGGAACTGGGGGTCTGGTGTTAAAGATGGATGACAAGGATAATTGCCGCTTTTGGGAGAACTTCTTCTACATCCGAATAGAGCACGTGGTGTCAAAGCCTGCGGGGTTTCTTCAGGCATGGAATTTCGCCCGTAAGTATCCTTTTCCTTTTATTATGTTAAATTCTTCGAACATGGTTGTTGTTCATCTCCCTTTAGTGAGTGTTTTCTATCTCCGCACCCGAGAGGGTGCCTCCTCCACAAGTTGTAGAAATTCGTGAATGGGTGAGTTGATTCTACCCTACACCATAGGGATCTATAAATGGACGCCTTTCTACGAGAGGTTTGGGCGCAAACCATCCACTAATAAGTTGGCTTATTTCGGCCTTAGTTATCTTGTTCTTTGCTCTGCCTTTTTCTTTATCTCAATATCCTTATTTGGTCGAATATCTCATTGGCAGGTCGGAGATGGGCGAGAAGGGTAAAGGCTCTTGTCTTTTCTTTTCATCAGCCGGCTTCCTCTGGCCCGGCCTATACCAAGGGTAAATGATGAGGGCGTCCAAAGTGCAATTGCTCGGCAAACCACCTCCCCGTCCGTACCTATTTGTTTGAAGGTTGCTCCTTGGTCGGATACTATGGTTCCCACAGTCCGTTCAATTGATGAACCTTCTCGCGGTAGTGGCAAAGAGGCTCAATCAAAGAGGCGGAGGTTGTTTGAGTGGGCATCTTATGTTAGAACTCCCTTGAGGGGCAGCCTTACTTAGCAGTATCAAAAGATGGCGATGATATCGGCCTAGTTATGGAGGTAGTGCTCGTCTCGAACATAGAAAAGGCTACCATGGCAGATGGATGGAGTTTGACGTCTACCACGATTGTTCCGAAAGGTCCATCGACATCTCGCTAGGGCCGCCCCCTTCTTCATCTAATGATATATTGAAAGGCGTAATGGAAGATGACTACGAATCAGATTATGATGTTGATGCTGAGGATATGGGGATTTTCGAAAAAGGTTTTACAAGGGTCGATATGAGGGCGGAAGGCCCTTCCCCTATGTTCAAAATTCCTTCGGACTTTAACCTATTGGAGGACACGGTGGACTTGGTGCCCAATTTGACCTTTTGTGCTCCACCACTGGAAGCGGGTCTTTTTGAGAGATCAGTGATTCTGGTTTGTCATGCGGTGCGGCTGGGATGGCTTTGAGGGTGAGTTTCCTTTTGCTATTTCTTTCTTCTTGTGCCATTTGATTTTGCTGATTCCCTCCCCCTATTTTTTAGACTTACATGCTGGAGATTGAAAGTGCTCGTATGGCTGAGATACGAGCCGAATTTCTAAAAATAGCCGCTAAGTATCGTCGGTATCGCATGAGTGCCGTGAGATGCATGCGCAACTTAGGGCGAATGACAATACTTAATCTGTCAGGGAGGAGTTGGAGAAAAGGGATGAGGATCTGATGCGGTCCACCCGTAGATGCAGTAAGATTGAGGAGCTACTTAGTGCCAAATACGAGGAACTTGAGGTAGGCAAATGGTTGTAGCAAGATGCGAGTATCTTTAGGTGAAGGCGCTGTCTTTGCCAGCCGATCTTAACAGAATGCCATAAGAGTTTCCAATCTAAGTGTAGAGTGGACGGAGAATGTGGTTGAGCTAGAAAAGAAGGTGGTCGAGTTGGAAAGAGCCGAGGGAGCTCGAGTGGCGAGGGAGGCAGTGCCAGAAGATACTATCCGAGTCCTCAAGTATGAGTAGGAAGCTGAGAAGGCAACGACCATACTAAGAAAGGCGCGATTCGAGGAGCGGATCGGTGAACTTGATCAGGATTCCTCGAGTTTGGGAGATAGAGTTACGACTCTTGAGGCTGAAAAGGTGCAGTTGTTGGCTCAGGTCCGTTCTCAAGAATCTGCCTCTATTGATGCCCCTACCATTTGTAAGAGTTATGGGTCTATGTTGAGGCCCAACAAGATACATGTAAGGGTTTGTGGATGGCAGGGAGCGTTCTTGAGGTCGATTTTGAAGATGTTCAAATTAAGGTGCGCGAGGCTCGTCTTTGCCTGTTATTATGAACCCATGACACCGAAGGCCGATGGGGGTGCTGAGATTGAGGATGGGCTTCCTTCTAATGATGACGATGCTAGAGAGGGCGGTGGTGGAGATGAGGCCGAGGGAATTTTTTATATCTTTTTGTACTTAGCTTTTTTTTGTTCCTTTGTTGTTGCTGGGTGCCCCCCCCTTTGTTGGCCCTTTGTAAGATGCATTTTCTTCGAATGAAATAGTCAGCTTGTCTTCATTTGTATGTTTTTGGCTTTCCCTTCTTGGATTTTCTAACAAGTCCCTAACTTCGGCTAGTTGATCTGAGTGGGATCGAATTCGACCCGCTAATTCGAACTTGACTTTGATAGCTTGAGCGGGGTCAAGTTTCGTCTTGAAAATTTGAGTGAAGTCAATTTGGATTTATTAATTTGGCCAAGGTCACATTTTGTCCTACTAGTTTTGAGCGAAGTCATTTTTGACTTGTTAATTCAAACGAAGTCGAATTTCGTCTTGCCAATTTGGGCGAGGTCACTTTGGACTTGTTAATTCAAGTGAGGTCGAATTTTGTCTCACCAATTTGGGCGAGGTCACTTTGGACTTGCTAATTTGAGTGAGGTCGAATTTTGTTATCTTGAATGAAATTCGAATTTTTGGCGATGGCTGGGGTCTGTTAGGGTATAAATTTGAGCGATGATGAATTAAAAACCCGTTATGAGTTCAAGCAAGGTCTACATTGACTTGTTAATTTGAGCACGATCAGATTTTACTTTCACTTGGTAATGGCCAATGGCCGTAAGGGTGTAAATTTGAGCGAGGTCAAATTGTAACCCGTTATGAGTTCGAACGAGGTCAAACTTTCATATTGTTTGGCTGTGGCTGATGGTCGTAAGGGTGTAAATTCGAGTGAGGTCAAATTGTAAACCGTTATGATTTCGTGCGAGATCAAACTTTTCTTTCGTCTGGTGATAGCTAATAGCCGTAAGGGTGTAAACTCAAGCGAGGTCGAATTGTAACTAGTTATGAGTTTGAGCGAGGTGAAACTTTTATTTTGTTTGGCAATGGCTGATCACGCCCAACTATTTCTTCTAAAAAGGACAATGTGGTCGTTGCAAATATAATCCAGTTTACAAGTCCAGAGTCGAATCCCACAGAGAACTAAGGTTTAGCTATAGTTGTTCGCTATCACCAAGAAGATAAGCTTGAACAATTCCTAACTTATAGATATCTAGATTCTTGTGTTTAGCTAATGAACTAATAAATTAAATTACCAACTTAACAACTAAATATACTAAGGGTTAGAGACAAGATTAAGGAGGTCTAGACGTCGGAATCCTTCCCGCTATGTCTTCTATAATTTTGCCTAAGTATTCTGTACCAATCATGAGCACTCTTATTGCTGTAAATCTCTCCCGAGTAATTACGACAATTTACTAGACGCACTTTCCTGAGCTACGCTAGCTGGCTTTTAATACAACTCACTTCAGATCGCACCCAAGGCTTCGTTATCCCTAATCGTGCCTTTCAACCCTCGATTATTGATCCCTCGTAAATCTCTCCCGAGTAATTACGACAAGAGGAAGGAAAATCTCGTAGAAGAATTCTCGGCCATGCTTCCAATGTGTTCTTGCCTCCAAGGGTGTTGTCTAACCCTAAAGTAGTGTCTCTTGCCTCCTTAGGTCTAATTTTTGTCCAAAATATGTCCCCTCCTTGTTCTTGGCCGGCCTCCTTGGTTTAATATAGGGTTTAGGGATTAAAATCCAGTGTTTTTCACATAAGTCCCTGAAATTTCTGCCTCATTCCGCGGTTTTGCCGCGGATGCCCACTGATTCTTCAATTGTCCGCGACAATCTTCTATCGCGGTTCTGCCGTGGTCGTGGTGAAATAGTGGTTTTTCACCCTGTTACGTTTGGAATTTGGAAAAACGTAAAACATGTAAGTTGTATCTCTTTGAGTCAGATTTCCAACAATATATTGTGGAGCCAAAACGGAGTTCCGAGAAAAAAGTTATGTCCAATTTACTTGACAGTACGCAATATGCCTCATCGAGTCTTTGTTTGAGAGTTACTCATTGTTGCATCGTTTATGTATGCGTTGGAGTAAGTCCCAATTTATATAATCTTGCTTTCATTGGAGAATATCACGCGTTGGGGTGAGTCCTAGTTTATCTAATTTCTTTGTTGCTCGACCTGGAAAGACCGTTGTTGGGACGGGCGACAAATTTATTGTGTGGGCCTCTAAGCACCTTGGGGATCGATTGATTTTAACGAAGTCCGGACGTAACTCATAGTATTTAGTTAGCCGAATTGGTGTAGCGTTGCCATGGAGAGCGTACGGGCAAGCTTTTCATGTTCATGTTTTGTCTGTATTGTGGAGATTGTACGTTCCATAAGCTCATCGCCCAGTCCCAGGCTATGGAGATTATTTCTTAATGATGCTGGCTTGTTCTGAGCTGTTTGTCTATTAATTTGTAATATGATATGGTGTTCAGGGTGTTCCTGATTTGCCATTCATCGTAGGGAGGAATTTAGAGCATGTAAGTCGAGTAGCCTTTGTTCGCAAATTTGAAAGGATATCCCTGTTCTTTGTTCCACTCTTTTTTTTAAACAAAAAGAATAGCGGGTTAGTACATGCAATATTCTATTGCCTTGTTCGGCTGTTTAGCTGATGAATGAGGGGGATTGTCCATGTCTCCCTCACCCGCTGCGCTCTTCGGGCATGGGGAGTTCCTTCGTTCGGCATTAAACTAGGTATCGAGTCGCAGGGCGGCTCACTTTGTTCCAATATTCTAGTACTAGTTTTTGAAAGGTTGGCTTCGGATTTATGCTTGGCCTTGTCACTGGTTGAGATTTGGCCTTCGTGGGTAGATGGTCCGCTTCCCCCATTAGGGTCTCGAGTTCGAGTCCGGTTCGTTAGTCCTGGGCGTGCAAAGATGGCAAAAATGTAAGTCATACCACAAACATACAGATGAGGGGTATCTTAGTTAGTAAATTACACAATAAACATGTCTCGTATTGTAGGAAGGGAGGTGATATGCGCAAGATGTAGGAGGCATTGGGTACTAACCTAGAAATGGGATTACGGACGTGTTTGGTACGCGTAGTTGCAGCCTCATTATGATGGCTCATGCTCACGAAACTTCAGGGTTGCTGCTGTGGTGCAACGTAATTTTCGTGTGTTAATCCTGTCATAACCCCAAAACCCGATCGTGATGCCACCCAACATATTGCTAGGCTAGCCCGACCAACCATTCATAACACAGAGCTATTAGCTCTCACTTTACCCTTTGTAGGCATAAACAACAATAATATAATGAAATGACGTCTAGCACTTCGGGGATAGATATCCCAAAACCAGTATAAACCTACCACCGAATCAGGAGTCATAAGTCATGAGCCTCTACCAGAATTTATAAACTGTGATAGTGTATACAACTGTGCACAAGTGTGGCATAGACAGAACAAAATAAGGATAAACTGGAGAGTCAGGTCCTGCGGACGCTGGCAGCTACCTCGACTGTCCAAATGCACTCCCGAGCGGCCATAGAATCAGCTCTACTGTGATGTACCTGGATCTGCACACAAGGTGCAGGGAGTCGGGTGTGAGTACTTCCAACTCAGCGGTAATAAAAGTAAATAATGCTGAAGGAAAGGAAACCATGCAAAGCACTATCTCATGCTACACAATACAGAAATACCTTTAAACTTCAACACACTATCATTTTATCCCCTTTCAGCATATGTGAGTAAATTATTTAGAAATCTCATTTTTAGCTTCTTTCTTTCACGATAACATACAAATACCTGGGTACAATCTCAAGCAGTGCAGGTCTGCACTCAAATCAGCCCCTCGGGCTCAGCACTCCTTAACAAATACCACCAGGAGATCTGGTCAATAAGGCAAATAATGCATGTGTTCCAGTAATGTATGAGTGCTAATTGTTATGCCACGTAGTACACGTAAACCAATGTATGTATGCCATGCAATGCATATGACGATGTGGCGTACAACCCGATCCATGCAAAGGCGCTCGCGCTCACTGTGGGGGTCCAGACTCCGGAGGGGCTCCTACAGCCCAAGCGCAATATCAATATCACACCTGCTGCTGCGCGCAGCCCGATCCATATACCACTACGGCGTGCAGTCCGATCCATGCATGTGTATGCATATGCTCACATAAATCGTCTTGCCCTAACATATGGCCCTCGGCCCCAATCCGTCTAACAAATAATTAAGAAAACCCCTCAGGCAACAGTATCATATTAGCTCACAGCTAAAAATGTCATTAAGACCTTGTGCAAGTTTTTCATAACCTTATAAAAATGCTAAATAGCAAAATACCATTTAAAACCTTAAATTTAGATAAAAATATGCACATTGTTATCAAGACAATGATACTAATCCCTGAAGGATTCAAATAATCGGCACGAAGCCCAAACATGATAATTAGTCCAATTCATGATAATTAATATCTTTATCGAGGCGTCAATTTCATTTCAAACAATTATGTGTTATTATTTATTACGCGGGACGGACCAAGTCACAATCCCCAATGGTGCTCTACCCCACGCCCGTTATCCGGCATGCAAGTCACCTCAACACAACACTAAGATGTGCAAGTCCGGGGTTTACTAACCCTCAGGACATCATTTACAAGTATTACCCACCTCGAACCGTCGAAAACTCATGCCCGCGACGCCTTTTCTCCTCAAACTGGTCTTCACGCGCGTCCAATCTATCCAAAATCATAAGTAATACATCATAATATGCTAATGGGATATAACCCAATCGAAAGAACTCGAAAAATACTCAAAATCAAGAAATTGGCAAAACCCGAGCCCCCGGCCCACATTTTGAAAAATTACGAAATTCAGATTTCTAGAATCCTCGTCTCGCCACGAGTTCGTACATACCAAGAACTCTCAATTCGGACCATAAATGGCCTTTCAAATCATAAATTTAAGATTTTTGCTCCAAGCCATATTTTCTTGATTTTTAGCCATAAATTCATGAATTCAATGGATTATTCTTATATAAAAACATGTAATTAACTCATAAAACTTACCTCCAACGATTCCCAATCCCCTTCATTTCCCGTCCAAAACCTCTCATGAGTGACAAAAAATGGTGGAAAAATGGGTTATTTTCGCGACTTGAATATTTTAAAACATTCTGCCCAGGCATTTTGTTCATCGCGATCCCGGGAAATGCTTCGCGATCACGGAGAACAAATTTCTGGCCCAAAAATTACCCTTCGCGATCGCGGGAAGGGCTTCGCGATCGCGGTGCATAAATTCCGGTTCTTCCAGACATGCTTAAGTATAATGGTCATAACTTTTTTCACACAACTCCAAATGACAAATGGTTTGATGTTCTAGAAACTAGACATATAGGTCTATGACTTTCATTTGTTTCTCATTTCCTGGATCCTTATACATTGTGAGATATATGCTTCCCAATGCATATATGTGTATTAAAGATCTTCTTCGGACGGCCTATAGTGTAACATCCATAACTTTTTACACAGACATCCAAATCACTATTTCTTTATCGTTATGAAAACTAGACAAAATGAGCTACAACTTTTAATTTTTGAATCACCTCAAAATGCCTTGTAGATAAAAAGATATGAGCTTCCGAATTAGGACCTGCGCGACAGAAATTTCTTCTTCGCGATCGCAAAGCGCTTTACGCGATCGCGATTCATTAAGGTTTTTCTCAGATTTTACTCACCGCAATCGCGACCAACTCCCCGCGATCGCATAGAGCACTGCTGTAGCCAAAAACCAGCAGTTAAAAATGGCTTCAGAGATGGTCCGAAACCACCCCGAAAAGGCCCCCGGGACCTCAATCAAAAGTACCAACACGTCCTATAACCTTATTCAAACTTGTTCCAATCATCAAAACTCTATCGTCAACATTAAAATCGTCCGTTTTAAACAAATTCAAGCTTATGTTTAACTTTAACTTTCAAAATTCTCATTCAATCTGAAACCCAACCAAATGACGTCCGAATAACCTGAAATTTTGCGGACAAGTCCAAAATCACCTAACGAAGCTACTACAACTCTCAAAATTCCATTTCGACTCCCGGAACAAAATATCACCTATCAACCGGAATTCGCCAAAATACTAACTTCGCCAAAATATGCTAACGTCTTCACCGGACCTCAAAATTACTTTTGATTGCGCTCCTAAGTCACATTTCATCATCCGGAGCTAATCGAATCATCAGAATTCGATTCCGAGCACTCTAACTCATAAGTCAACATCCGGTTGACTTTTCCAACTTAAGTCTTCTTAAAAGAGACTAAGTTTCTCATTTCTTAACAAAATTACTCCAATTTAATTCTAACACACCCAAAACTGATAATGAAACATAAGGCAACACAATGTGGGAAATACGGGGCGGTTACACCTGAGACGACGGGTCGGGTCGTCACATTCTCCCCAACTTAAACAAACGCTCGTCCTCGAGCGGACCCAGGGTTGTTCTAGAAATTCACCAATAGTTGAATAACTTTACCCCGCATATAACCGGCGGTGATCCCACGTCACCCTATCTCTTATAGGTCCGACAACACAACTTAGCTGAAATTACTCAATCCATCTAATCCATAAACTATAGAACTACATTTCACCTTCTGTAATCTTACACAAGATCAGAACCTCACATTTTTACTTAGAATAAACTCGAATCAGCTGTAATAATCCATATCCTGCAACCTCAGGTGGAATCATATATTATACCGCATAACTCAAACACATGCAGCAATAACTTCCATTCACAACAGCTGCCCACGATAACGAGATGTCGATGGAAAACCCTTTTATTAGCTAGAGACTTATTCCAACACTTTCATATATCGCCAATGGTAAATAAAACACGCGATAATCCATATCCATTACTCAGGTCACCCATTCATGAGGCTATTTATCCTCTGGCAATTACCATAACAAAATTTTGAACCGAAATCTCGATATTTATCCATCAAACATGCTGAAATCAAAGTTATCTATATTCATTAATGATCCTCACGATCTCCTTTGACCAAACACACCATCCCGGTGACATGACACAATCAATACGACCTAACCACAACCTGCATAATACATGCACCATTAAGAAACGCATTCAAAAATTCCCTCCATACCGGGATGGGATCAATTATAGCAACCTCTGCACTGACATCCATATCAAATACCCAATTAAGAAAATGGTCCTTCCCAGCTGTCCGCTAATTCTTTAAAATATCAATCATTCTGCTAAAATGTATTCTAACGCACTTCACCACTTAACCTGTGGCATTTATGACGTTGCCCTTAATGCAATAGTTTAAAATCACCAAACACTAAGACAATCAGTCTGAATTCCAACATCACCACATAGCCTGTACATTAGAACTCCATATAATACACCAATCATCATTCCTAATCCAATTTCCACCGTGCAATACACGCACATATTTGATAATCATTCATCCCATGACAGATGCTCAATGTTTACCTGCCGAGCAGAACCGAATACCACCAATGGACCCAACAAGAACATGCCGCAATACTACTGATGTATAATCAGTTTAATCACATTACCCTTTTCTGAGACATATACTCTCATCAAATCACTTCCACTTAGCAATACCATTTTCCTTAATCATCCGAAGATTCTTTAACTAATCACTCGGAAGGAATCACTATACATCACATGCTATGTATGACATACACAGGTCTTGTTCAAATTCTTACAATGTTGACACAGCGGATGAGACCTGAACACATTCATAACTACTATCGAAACAACAATGTATTAGTTCTATACTCTTTACAAGAACTATCAACTCATTTTGAGCCAAACAATGGTCTTAGTTCTATAATTTCACTTCACATACTCAGATTGCATTGATCTCAACTTTAATGATCTCGTCTTTCCAAGTACGAACTGTCTGGGCAATAAGCCACTCCAGTCATAACTATAAATCGCATATAATGCCCCAAAGTGCCAATAGGCTACTGATTCTAACGCAATACAAAAGAAAACAAACTCTGGAATGAATTATCAATTCCACGCATTAATGGGGACTTTCTTTAGAAAACAAAGAACAAGGCATACAAAATAGTATATATAAAATTATACTCAATATTACATTGTTGCGGCGTGCAACCCGATCCAGTTAACATACCCATGGCGGTGTGCCACCCGATCCACATACAGATCTCACATAAGGAGATACACATCGAGCCAAATGTGCTCATCATAGCCAAATACCAAATATCGACCATAAGCATGCTAAGTGCATAATATCATCCCTGAGGGGTATCTAGCGTTATAGCTACAAAACCAAGCACAACTGATGTGCGATATACGAAATTGAATTTCAATAGCCAAGCTGCTCAGGGTAACATCATCCCTACGCGGATTCTCAACACATAACAATTTCTTGAGCCTTTTCACAAATCACACGGCGTAAGGCATCACTACGCGAGATATCTGACAATAAAGCATTAACCTAACTACTCCTTCATGAGGACTGCATTACAAAATGCACACATCTGGCCTGATATAGAGCCATTATTCACATTAAATCTATCCATCGACTTCAAGCCGATTCTGATCACATTGAACTTAGTATGATAACCTTTCAAAGGTCCATAATAACTGCCATTTTTTTTATAACGCATAAGAGCAACAATCACAACCTTCATATTTGGTTTACATTATTATTTTGATTTTTCTCTCTCTTGTTATACAATTACAATGCATAAATTCAGGCTCACCATAGGAGATTCAAACATAAGGCCACATTCTTTAATACTCATAGGCCATTGAATACTTTCTCCAATGTCTCCCAGAAATATCACCTTCCATAATACTTTGTTTTGAAGCACTTCTTGCGAATCTGAATTCGTTACTACTACTTTCCTGATACTGATACTTAGGGTCTCGTAGTTATCACAAAATACCACAAGTCTTGATCTTTTCTAATGAAGACACTATCTTTAGTCACATACACTATCTTTAGTCACATACACCATCTTAGAACACATTATAACATTCCCAAGAGTCATCCACTCTTATCGAAACTGCAAATTACCACACTTAACGAACAAAACCACTCGTGCCTTATTAGCACCCCGACACCACAGGATATGATCTCATTCAAATACCTACAAACATCATTCTCCTCAATTCACTGAGCATTCCTTACCAACAACAGCTCAAGACATACTATTATTTTCTCACATCTACGAAAGCACCGTATAACTTTTGTCAAAATCTTGCTTCACTAGTGCTATTCTCGGCTCAATTTCTGCAACCAGAACTGGTTCGTCAGTGTACTTTAAGACATAACCAACGTAGCATATAACTGCACAATCAGCTAATCAATGGAAACCTCCCCAACTTAGCTCGAAGCCATATTTATCAGAACACATATACTTTATTGTTGTCGTAATATCATGGTGAGATTAAACTCACTCTTTCACCAGCTTGCGGAGACACGAATCATCAAAAATTCTAACTCTTCCCTAATTCTTGCATTCATTCACACTACAGTTAAGCCCACTCTTTAGGCGACAAATTTTTTACTAAGTCCCAAATTTTTCAAAAATTTCGGCAGAGTTTCCTTTGTAATTGGGCCTATCCACCTGCCAGAGAATCACCAAAACCATCCTAACAACATGTCCACAACTCGACAAGACATCACAATGTATATCAACAACATTAATCTCAATACTACACGAATTATATTATCAAAATTGATATACTGACATGCGTTGCACCTGTTCGAATCATAACACATATCAAATACCTTTCAATTACACATAAGAATCAGCTCACCTAAGGGCACTCCACAAGATATAACCCACCTGCTTCGCCTCAATTTAGTATCTCAGCACACCTTCCACCATGATACACATCACCTGGCTATCTTGCCGACATTCCCACAATTAGGGACAATACTGAACATATAAGTTCATAATACTAGCTCGCAAAATCAGCACCTTGGTGCTCAAGCCATAGGCGAATATTCGGCCTCAAGTCCTTCAGACGGGTACAACATGAAATCACGGAGATTATATCTCGCCTTCGATCGGGGAGTCACAAGCCATCAAGGCAAATTTATTACTAAGCGCTCGAGTGCGCATACAAACGTGTGGAAAAGAATTTCAAGAATTACATCTCAAGCTGAATCAAGTACGTACGATAAGAATTCCAAGAAAGTGAAGTGTTTCCTAAAGGTTCTGCAACCTCTCGAGGATAAATACAGACGTCTCCGTACCGATCCACGAGACTCTACTAACCGGCTCATGACTCATGAGGCCTAGTAACCTAGGCTCTAATTCCAACTTGTCACGACCCCAAAACCCGGTCGTGATGGCGCCCAACATATTGCTAGGCTAGCCCGACCAACCATTCATAACACAGAGCTATCGGCTCTCACTTTACCCTTTGTAGGCATAAACAACAATAATATAATGAAATGACGTCTAGCACTTCGGGGATAGATATCCCAAAACTAGTATAAACCTCCCACCGAATCAGGAGTCATAAGTCATGAGCCTCTACCAGAATTTATAAACTGTGATAGTGTATACAACTGTGCACAAGTGTGGCATAGACAGAACAAAATAAGGATAAACTGGAGAGTCAGGTCCTGCGGACGCTGGCGGCTACCTCGACTGTCCAAATGCACTCCTGAGCAGCCATAGAATCACCTCTACTGTGATGTACCTGGATCTGCACACAAGGTGCAGGGAGTCGGGTGTGAGTACTTCCAACTCAGCGGTAATAAAAGTAAATAATGCTGAAGGAAAGGAAACCACGCAAAGCACTATCTCATGCTACACAATACATAACTACCTTTAAACTTCAACACACTATCATTTTATCCCCTTTGAGCATATGTGAGTAAATTATTTAGAAATCTCATTTTTAGCTTCTTTCTTTCACGATAAAATACAAATACCTGGGTACAATCTCAAGAAGTGCAGGTCTGCACTCAAATCAGCCCCTCGGGCTCAGCACTCCTTAACAAATACCACCAGGAGATCTGGTCAATAAGGCAAATAATGCATGTGTTCCAGTAATGTATGAGTGCTAATTATTATGCCACGTAGTACACGTAAACCAATGTATGTATGCCATGCAACGCATATGACGCTGTGGCGTACAGCCCGATCCATGCAAAGGCGTCTGTGCTCACTGTGGGGGTTCAGACTCCTGACGGGCTCTACAGCCCAAGCGCAATATCAATATCACACCTGCTGCAGCGCACAGCCCGATCCATATACTACTGCGGCATACAGTCTGATCCATGCATGTATATGTATATGCTCACATAAATCGTCTTGCCCTAACATATGGCCCTCGGCCCCAATCCGTCTAACAAATAATCAAGAAAACCCCTCAGGCAACAGTATCATATTAGCTCACAGCTAAAAATGTCATTAAGACCTTATGCAAGTTTTTCATAACCTTATAAAAATGCTAAATAGCAAAATACCATTTAAAACCTTAAATTTAGATAAAAATATGCACATTGTTATCAAGACAATGATACCAATCCCTGAAGGATTCAAATAATCGGCACGAAGCCCAAACATGATAATTAGTCCAATTCATGATAATTAATATCTTTATTGAGGCGTCAATTTCATTTCAAACAATTATGTGTTACTCCCTCTGTTTCAATTTATGTGAACCCATTTGACTGGGCACGAAATTTTAGAAAAGAGAGAATACTTTTGATCTTGTGGTGTAAAATGAGGCACCTTTATTTTGTGTGGCTATAAATCATTGCATAAAGTTAAATTGTTTCCAAATAAGGAAAGAGGTCATTCTTTTTGGCACGGACTAAAAAGGAAATAGGTTCACATAAATTGAAAAGGAGGGAGTATTATTTATTACGCGGGACGGACCAAGTCACAATCCCCAATGGTGCTCTACCCCACGCCCGTTATCCGGCGTGCAAGTCACCTCAACACAACACTAAGATGTGCAAGTCCAGGGTTTACTAACCCTTAGGACATCATTTACAAGTATTACCCACCTCGAACCTTCGAAAACTCATGCCCGCGACGCCTTTTCTCCTCAAACTGGTCTCCACGCGCGTCCAATCTATCCAAAATCATAAGTAATACATCATAATATGCTAATGGGACATAACCCAATCGAAAGAACTCGAAAAATACTCAAAATCACGAAATTGGCAAAACCCGAGCCCCGGGCCCACATTCTGAAAAATTACTAAATTCACATTTCTAGAATCCTCGTCTCGCCACGAGTCCGTACATACCAAGAACTCTCAATTCGGACCACAAATGGCCCTTCAAATCATAAATTTAAGATTTTTGCTCCAAGCCCTATATTCTTGATTTTTAGCCATAAATTCATGAATTCAATGGATTATTCTTGTATAAAAACATGTAATTAACTTATAAAACGTACCTCCAACGATTCCCAGTCGAAACCCCTTAATTTCCCGTTTAAAACCTCTCAAGAGTGACCAAAAATGGTGGAAAAATGGGTTATTTTCGCGACTTGAATGTTTTAAAACATTCTGCCCGGGCATTTTGTTCATCGCGATCGCGGGAAATGCTTCGCAATCACGGAGAACAAATTTCTGGCCCAAAAATTACCCTTCGCGATCGCGGGAAGGGCTTCGCGATCGCGGTGCATAAATTCCGATTCTTCCGGACATGCTTCGGTATAATGGTCATAACTTTTTGCACACAACTCCCAATGATAAATCGTTTGATGTTCTGGAAACTAGACACGTATGTCTATGACTTTCATTTGTTTTTCATTTCCTGGATCCTTATACATTTTGAGATATATGCTTCCAATGCATACATGTGTATTAAAGATCCTCTTCGGACAACCTATAGTGTAGCATCCATAACTTTTTACAGAGACATCCAAATCACTATTTCTATATCGTTCTCAAATCTAGACGAGATGATCTACAACTTACGTTTTTGAATCACCTCAAAATTCCTTGTAGATAAAAAGATATGAGCTTCCGAAGTAGGACCTGCGCGACAGAAATTCCTTCTTCGCGATCGCAAAACGCTTTACGCGATCGCGATTCATTAAGGTTTTTCTCAGATTTTACTCACCGCGAATCGCGAGCAGTTCCCTAGGCAAAAACCAGCAGTTAAAAATGGCTTAGAAATGGTCCGAAACCACCCCGAAACTCACCCGAGGCCCCGGGACCTCAATCAAAAGTACCAACACGTCCTATAACCTTATTCAAACTTGTTCCAATCATCAAAACTCTATCGTTAACATCAAAATCGTCCGTTTTCAACAAATTCAAGCTTATGTTTAACTTTAACTTTCAAAATTCACATTCAATCCGAAACCCAACCAAATGACGTCCGAATGACCTGAAATTTTGCGGACAAGTCCAAAATCACCTAACGAAGCTACTACAACTCTCAGAATTCCATTTCAACTCCCGGATCAAAATATCACCTATCAACCGGAATTCGCCAAAATACTAACTTCGCCAAAATATGCTAACTTCTTCATCGGACCTCCAAAATTACTTTTGATTGAGCTCCTAAGTCACATTTCATCATCCGGAGCTAACCGAATCATCAGAATTCGATTCCGAGCACTCTAACTCATAAGTCAACATCCGGTTGACTTTTCCAACTTAAGTCTTCTTAAAAGAGACTAAGTTTCTCATTTCTTAACAAAATTACTCCAATTTAATTCTAACACACCCAAAACTGATAATGAAACATAAGACAACACAATGTGGGAAATACGGGGCGGTTACACCTGAGACGACGGGTCGGGTCGTCACAAATCCCTAGGTTGGTTTGACGGTATCAGGGGTTTACCTACCGATCCGGCAAGTCGGCATTCGTAATGAACGGGTGAAACTTCACCGAATGGGAGATAAAGCTAAGGCCATGTTTGGATCAAGATGGAACTAAGCCTTTGGCTAGAAAATCCCCACAGACGATGCCAAATTGTTCGACCAAAAGGATTCATACTTTTTATTGAACTAATTAAATAAGAAGGTTTGAGGTAAATCCTAGCCAAAGGTAATTTACCCTAGATCTAAGATAGAATGTAAGAACAAACAAGCACCGATTTAACTATAACAATGATTGAGCCCCATTGTATAAGAAAATGATGGTGATTTTCATAACATTGAATAATAATGAAGAATATATAGATAAAATGGGTGACCGATCTATAATAAGGTTGAACTTTACTTATATGATATGATAAGACTAACGACGTATATTGGGGATCTGAGCTTTCTTGCTTCTTTCTTCTTCACGGGGAGAGAGAGTGATAAGGATCCCTCTTCTTCTCAGAACATATCTCTCGGTGTGAATTTGTTTAAGGCCCTTTTCTTCTTCTTACTTAGTTTATATATTAGGTATTCTCCTTTACCCAACGGTCATTAACCATAATACGTGTGCCATTTGACTATATTGCTGGTTAATCATCTGAAATGCTGTAACGTCTAATTAGCCGTTCAAGCATTCTGAATACACGACTTTGGCCCAAATAACTTTTTGTCGTTCCTCTCTATGCGAATTCTCATTTGGTCAGATTTCGACCCATATAGTACGCACAATTTAAATTATTATAGATTGTAAAAGTTAAGCAAGAAGATAACGTTTATCCTATATTTACTACGGAATAGAATTAGATTGTGCTTGAAAATAGGAGATTTCTAATATTAGATTATTTCCTTACCCTTGTAACTTCAACCACGAGAGTTTAAAATAGGAACACTCTTCTTTACTTGATTCCGACCATCCTTAGTGCATACTTTACTAACTGGGTTTATTAAAACATAAATCATCTACTTTAAATGATTAGCCGACATCACACACCAACCCTAATATACTGTTGACCGTTAGTTAGTCCAGTAGCGAGGAAAAAGGTCGAGAAAAAAAGTCAAAAATGCGCACATCAAACTTAAAACTGAATACAGGTCCACGTCTCCTTCGGTAGAGTTACGTCCCAACAACACCACGACGCGCTCGAACCTTTGATGTTACCGACACGTCGTTCTCCGTGCTAAAATAGCCGTTTACACTTCCTTTGGACTCCTCGTTATTAATTTCACAATTTCACAACAACCAACCAACCATGGCTGCCGCCGTGACCGAGAAAATTATGTCGCCGTCGCCTCCGCCGTCGCAACACATGCATCTGTCACCCACTGCCCGGCGTGGTCTCGACGCCGCCTCCGATGCTGATGCTCTCGATCGCCGCCCTTCCCCTGATCTTTCCTCCTCTTCTTCCCCTAGCCCTTCACGATTATCTGATGCTCAGGTTACCTTCTTTTAAATTAATTTGTTCAATTAATTTCTACTCGATATTGCATTAGGAGTCTGAATTATGAATTAAATTCCATAATTTTAGTGTATACTATATGAATTTTATGGGCGATCATTGCTTCTACGAAAGTTTCTACTCTGGTTTATTGTTGCATGCAAATGAAGAACTCTTTTACTTTTCAAGAGTTTGTCACAATCAACTAACTACATTTAAACAATTTTGGTGTTGTGGCTGGTGAATGATTTGACTGTGTGGCTGATTGCAACAATTATCAATTTTGTGACAGAATCAGCTGTTTGTGAAGAGTGAAGAGTATCGACAACTGTTCCGCTTACCGCCCGATGAAGTGAGTATACGTCTCTTATGTGTTAATTTCTCTATGAATTTGCTTGCACTGAATTGTGGCAGTTTACTTTATGGTTATATATATGCTATATTGCTATTTTGTAATTCATCAGGGGCGGATGTAGTGAAGAAGCTACGGTTCTTCTAATCTTAGTAGCTAAACTAATCTTAGTAGCTTTGGCTTAAATCCTTCATATGTGTTAAAAAACCCATTAAATAAGTAAATATAATATATTTCGAATCCAGCAATTGGACTGGATGTAGTAAAATTCCGAATCCAAACCCATAAATTTTGAATCTGTATTCACCAGGATATACTCTGACCTTTTTCCCTTGGTATTTTAATGTCTTTAGAAGTGTCGATATTTCTGATTATCATTACTTGTTTTAGGCTTAATCCTGTAAGACAACAAACAAATTACGAAACTAGTACCAACTATCAAGTTCCTTTTTTGGCGTGCTTATGGAAATAACTTCTCCGGCTATGTGCAAACACATCTGGTCCCAAGTTGGAACAAAGAAAGAGCATTGTAGTCAGAGAAGTTGTTTTGACTCGGGATAATCTTAGGAAGAGGGGAATGCCACTTTGCTCAAGATGCTATTTTGTATGGGCAGGATGAAGGGACAATCAATATCTATTTTCACAGTGCAGGACTACTAGTCAACTTTGGTATTTATTCATCAATGTTAGAGGTATTAGATGGGCAATGCCAGGTACACCTTGTAACAAATAGGTAAACTCCTAACTATATCAATATGAACTAGAACTCAATTACATACGCAACTTTCAAACTACTGAAATACAATAAGAAATATTGGAACGTAGAAGTAGCGAAGGATAGAGATAAGAAGGGGATGAGAACTTAGACTCAGAGAAGGGAGACGAGGCGATGATGGATAATAACACTCGTATGCTCAACCAGCTCGACAACATAGAGAACAAGTTGTCTGCCTCTTCCAAGACGATCCCTGAAGCTCCAGAGAATATGGATATGGCTGTGTGTTTGGACGATAAGTGCGAATCAGAGTTCTCAGGAGCAAAGAGGTACTTCATGAGGCACCGTTTGGTAATTCTTCAAACTCGCTGCATTTTCCTTCCTTAGTGGTTTCAATTGGTTGCACTGGGACTTCAAATACTCCACGGGAAACTAAAAATGTTAAGGAAGAATATTCGCGGAACTATGCCTGCAAGGTGTTTGCTGAAATAACAGATAAAAAGATTGACATGAATGTTGAAGATTCAGTAAATTCCATCACCCAGGTGTTCAATGAGATGTTTCAACCAATTTTGGTAGTTAAGGGTGATTTAGCATTAAGGCAGAATGAGACTAGTGTTTTTGCACACTGCACAACCCTACTTGGATATGCAAATATATTATTTGAGGTTCCATGCCACATTCCCAACATAGACTTCCCGTTCGATCCTGGTACATATTTGCATAAGTTGAGAAATACAGTTGATGCCCGCAAAAATATAACAAACAATGTGCGCAACATTAAACAGTGTACTAGCCTTCTAACAAGTGAAATACATTTTGATACTTGGCATGCTTATATTTTACCTTTCCATCATCCTAGTAGTGCATTAAATTTATATGTTAATATTGAAGAACAGCGAAGCAGAGTACACACAACTTTCTTCGAGCTTGATAGTGGCAGCCTACTAAATAATTTAAAGCATTGCAAGGTTGTTTCTTGCATGACTAGACCATTCTATGTGGTGACTAATTCAACAACAACAACAACAACAACAACCCAGTATATTCCCACAAAGTGGGGTCTGGGGAGGATAATATGTGGTGACTAATTCATTTCACAAAATGGTGCTGAAGAAGCCATATAGTGTTGGCAATGTTCTGCAAATATTTGGTGTTATTAGCTGGGTTTATTTTTCTTCAATTGAAATGCAACTTGAATTTAACCCCAAGCCAGTGATCAGGGACAGTAGCTCAACATCAGTTGCTTTGGCAGCAATCTTCGTTTTTGTGGCTCGTGACTATAAGAGACGGACAACTACTCCAGTGATTCTTTTTTCTCATGAGGTAGCAGCTGAAGTGTTGCTTTCTGTAGCGTCAAAATCATGGTATAGATTTTGGGTAAGGGACACACGACAGGAGCTTGCAAATGGTATCGTCCAATGCATTGTGCAAATGGCAATGGGTTGGATAGAGCTTGAACCTGGTACGATGACCTTATATGGGGTGTCTACAACTTGCAGTCCAGTATGCGTATATGTATACTATGAGACTAGCATAGGTGCCTTGCTTAGAGCTTGTGCGGGACAAAACAATTTGAAGTTTGGTAGCTATGAAGAGGACACTATATTTGACCCTTATCCTTATGATTCAGGACTCCATGTTCTACTTCCGAACACCTATGGTTCTATATGTAGGGAGAATATTGCTGTCAGCATTTTGATTTCTTTACAGAGTAGTGGTGATGGTTATACATATGATTTTGTGTTATTAACTCGATCCAAGATGCTAAGTGGACTTGTTAAACTCCTTACTATATCAATATGAACTAGAACTCAATTACATACAGAACATTCAAACTACTGAAATACAATAAGAAATACTGGAACATAGAAGTAGCTAAGGATTGAGATAAGAAGGAGATGAGAACTTAGCCTCAGAGAAGGGAGACGAGGAGAAGCAGTCACTTTTCTTCACAATAGGCATAATCCCAAATAACCGATCAGTCCCCCTTTTAACAGAA
This sequence comes from Nicotiana noctiflora, assembly GCA_032618575.1. Classification (NCBI taxonomy): domain Eukaryota; kingdom Viridiplantae; phylum Streptophyta; class Magnoliopsida; order Solanales; family Solanaceae; genus Nicotiana; species Nicotiana noctiflora. The sequence goes on along the minus strand of JASVEL010008410.1, from coordinate 20,822 downwards.
CTATCCTTGCGTCAAATACTCAGTCTGGATCTCAAATTAATCTGGCCCTATTACATGTTCTTGGCCCAAAAGCTCCTCTTAGCCCAATAGCTACTTGTGTGACATTGTTGATAACAATACTCCCGTCCTCAATAAGAACCTTATCCTCAAGGTTCGAGTCAAGAACGGTGATACTCGCGAGCTCCCAACTCATTATCTCAGAACCAAGGCATGCTTTGTGACTTGACCAGAATATGTGATCTAACGCACCTGTTATGAACCAATCAAACCTTTGATCATTGTGGCTCTTAGTAGATAGTAACAGCGAACTTAACTTGACCTGCCATACATATTCATATGACCTTGATTTCCATCTGTTATAGTCAATTAGCAGCTAGATAAATGAGAGAACCAATGCAAATATTATAGTGGCGAACCTCCACAAAAGCATGAACTCGGTTAAATGGAAATTGTTCGGTGCGTTGGCAAAGTTTACTTCACGTTGGACATGGTTGTGATGATAAAAATCGTGTGTTTCCTTTGAAAGCTCCATAGGTCACAACAACACTGGAATATACAGTAGAATAGAGACTGCTATAATAATATCGGTGACATGATTGAGCTCCACAACAACTTCATAATTTGTACCATTCTCGATTGCACTCCAACCTAGCATAGTGCGGACAAAAGATTGAGTGAAGTTAAGTTGTAGTGCAACTCCTTTATTATGATAACCCCCATTCAAATATTTACACATAGTGGAATCATCATACTTGCCATCCAACATATCTGATATTCCCCTCCATCATACATTATATTACGTCTCTGCCAAGGGGAAAACCATTTGTCTAAATGGACAATTCTAGGTGAACTTTCCACAAAGTAAATCAACATTAAAAAAGAAATATAGCGAAGATTCTCCCAATTGACCTTAAAATGTGCAGATTCAAAGTCAGACTCAACTTGTTATGTCACCCCATAGCTTGTAAGAATTTGGTTGATTAGCCACAATATACCAATACTTCTCCTCATTTGGAAATTCCTCTAGAAAGCTCTTAGTTAGAATAAAGGTAAATCCCAAACTTGACAATGTGTTAGTGAATAGACTTTGTGATTGAACACCGGTGGGGTCATTCAGGCCTGAGCGAATTGCAGTGACAGTACTAAAGAAGTCCATACCGAGAATAACACATACAACTTGTACGGTACGCACGAATTCAAGGACCTTATGTTGTCTCTTACTCTTATGGCTCTTGTCCTCAAGGTTTGGGGCAAGAACATTATAAGTAGTGCACTCCTCACCATAAGCTCCGTTGAACTGTTTCGATCTGCAGCAAGGAAGAAACATGTGGATGCTCTTGGCTAATGATAAAGTGGTATACAAACAGCTCGTTCAGTTGCATCATAGGCAAATCAAACTCAAAGCTACCATCAGGTTCCAAATGAAATAAAGTATAATACAATAACAACAACAAGAACTACCCAGTATAGTCCCACAGAGTGGGGTCTGGGGAGGGTAATAAGTACGCAGGCCTTACCCGCGCCCGAAAGGGCAGAGAGACTGTTTCCAACCGACTCTCGGCTCAGGACAAGGAAAAGAAAAGAAAAAAATATTAGTAACTCCAGCATAAATCACATAAATAATTATGTAAACATAAACCATAAATAACATGGCAAGCAAACAGAAAAGATAAACAAAAACAAAAACAAAGGGGGCACATAAATAATTATATGACCATAAACCGTAAATAAAATGGCATGCAATAGCAACGCACCAAACCCCGCCCAGCCCCAGTCGAGAAGAGCGAAAAATTCCAGAAGTCCCTATCCTACCACCCTGATACTAGACCTCCAGATGTTCCTATCAAGGGCCATGTCCTCGGTAATCCGCATTCTAGCCATATCCTGCCTAATCACCTCCCCCAATACCTCTTTAGCCTCCCCCTGCCTCGACTCGCGCCAACAACCACTAACCGCTCACAACTACATCGAGGCTTCTCTTCCACACATGCCCAAACCACCCGAGCCTCGCTTTCCGCAACTTCTAATCCACTGGGGCCACCCCCACCTTCTCCCGAATAACTTCATTCTTGATCTTATCTAACCCGGTGAGCCCGCACATCCACCTAAGCATCCTCATCTTCTCAACCTTCAATCTTTGAACATGAGAGTTTTTCATCGGCCAGCACTCCGCTCTAACCACAGCTCTATAAAACTTCCCCTTGAGTTTTTGTGGCACTTTCTTATCACACAAAACTCCAGATGCAAGCCTCCATTTCGACCACCCTGCTCCTATAATGTGAGAAGAGTATAATAAGGAACATGAATTCTATTGTTATCCTTTGCAAGCAGATATTTAGCTTTAAACAGAGAAGGACGTGCACAACAAACAGTCACAACAATCCATATAACAAAATTACGTGAAGTCATGTAGTGCAAGCATCCAGAGCAACTGCAGTCACTATAGTTGTTTGCTAATATGAATATGGCTAGCGTGGGAAATCTGGCATAATCAAGATAAGGACCGGGATCAAAGATAATATACGGCGAAACAGACCTTGCCTTCTTAAATAGACCAAATAGAGCAAACAAGAGTCCAACATCTTTATCGACTCGAACAATTGGTGATTGCTTGTAGTAACTTTCAGCTAATGCCCGGAGCCCTCTCTTTATTTTCTGCTCCCAAGCACACTCTTTGGATTTAGACAACAAGAATCGTGGAAGATTGCGGTCTTGGCCAGGATCAACCCAATTGCATTTGTGTAAGCCAAAGTCATGGTAAAGCGACACCTTATTTTGATTAACCCCACCAATTTTTTCAATATAATTATGCAAACAGGGAATTGCGCCGAACCATAATGTACCATCAAATGGAAATTCTATTACAGCCAATGTCACACTCGCATTTGACAACAGAATTGCTTGGCTAGTAAAAAGTAGAAGGTCCGATATGTCCCATTGAGGATATTTGTCAAACAGCCGAGCTACGGTAGTATCTCGTGAATTTTCGTCCCCCCTAGTATTAGATCCAGTCGTATCATCTAACACCTCATTATGTAACTTAGTCTTGACGCCGGCATTTTCGCAAAAGCTATCGTCATACAACTTGGATAATGTAGTTGCAAAGTGGTCTCTCTTATGGACAATAGCATTAAGATCATGAATATCGGAGCTCACTACAACAACAACAACTACCCAGTATAGTCCCACAGGGTGGGGTCTGGGGAGGGTATACGTACGCAGGCCTTACCCCTACCCAATCGGGCAGAGAGGCTGTTTCCAATCGATCCTCGGCGAAAGATCGCGAAAAGAAAAAACAAAAACAAAAACAAAAAGCTTTAGTGACTCCAGAATAAACCACAAAAAACCTGACATATAAAAAGACAAAGTAAACAAAGCAACAACATGAACAAAAGGCATTAGTAATTCTAGGAGTAGTCACAGAAATACTTACAAAACCATAGCCAAATGGAGAATGGCATGCAATACACTACATCAAGCCTATCGGGAACCTCCCGACCCATCTCTACTCCGCGAAATAATAAAAACCCCTATCCTACAACCTTGATCGGAGCTCACTACAGTGCGTGAAATTTCGCCGAACACCTGCGCTTCGATAATGGCAGAAGTTTCCCATACCATATCTGCCACCTCTATTAATTTTACATGCCTTACTTGAGGTGCTTCTATGTCTTCAAGAGATTGAATCTTAGTATTACTTCCAGTAATGAATGCCAAGGAATCTATATTTTCATACCTCTCTGGCGATTCATCGAGCACATGGTCCTCTTTTAGGTTTCCAGTTTCATCAACTGATCCAAACGTAGATGAAAAATTGCTTAGAGCAGGAAAAAAGGAGACGCGATAACTAATTGTGAAACTGTAGGGATAGAATTGACGTAATTAAAACTAATCTCTGAGTAATAAGCTAGACTCCCTACTGGATTTGTGGTGGATTGTTGTCGAAAATGTTGAGTAAATTTTTCCTTGAAATGTTTCCAATCGAAAAATTAATTGTTCCAAAACAACCAATTGAACCAAATAAGAGCTTCACCACCAAGGTAAAAGGAAGGAAGAGGTAACTAATCCTTCTCGGCAAAGCCAAGGTATGTGAACTATCGCTCGGCCCGAAAAAGCCAGCTCACTAGGTTGCCGCTGAATCGATCTAGTAACTCCATTGGAGTCCGATGGACGAAAGCACCAATGTAACAAATAGGTTAACTCCTTACTATATCAATATGAACCAGAACTCAATTACATACGCAACATTCAAACTACTAAAATACAATAAGAAATACTGGAACTTAGAAGTAGCTAAGGATAGAGATAAGAAGGGGACGAGAACTTAGACCCAGAAGGGAGATGAGGAGAAGCAGTCACTTTTCTTCACAATAGGTATAATCCCAAATAACCTTACTATATCAATATGAACTAGAACTCAATTACATACGCAACATTCAAACTACTGAAATACTATAAGAAATACTGGAACGTAGAAGTAGCTAAGGATAGAGATAAGAAGGGGAGGAGAACTTAGACTCAGAGAAGGGAGACGAGGAGAAGCAGTCACTTTTCTTCACAATAGGCATAATCCCAAATAACCGATCACGATCAGCCCCCCTTTTAACAGAACTATCCTTGCGTCAAATACTCAACATGGATCTCAAATTAATCTGGCCCTATTACATGTTCTTGGCCCAAAAGCTCCTCTCAGCCCAATAGCTACACCCAATAGCTACTTGTGTGACATTAGGCCAGGGCTGGTTCATAACACACCTTCTGATGTGTTGACAAGGTGGAACAAAGAAGGAACTGTAGCTGAAACAAAGACAGGTGGAAAATTGTAGCTAAAACAATGACCGGTATGGAAAGAGAGGAGTTCAAGATGTTTTGAAGATAAGAGCAGTTTATTACAACTGATTAAGATTGATTGTGTTCCTTTTTTAAGTTTTTGGTGTAAATCTGAATATATAGATGATCCCGAGGCTGAGGCTCTCTTATATGCGTTAGATTCCTGGTAAGAAGATCGAGGTTTTATTTTGGTTTTTAATTTGGGGCCATGGTTTAACAATTTATTTTCCACCACAACCTTTGTGCGGATGTCTCTCTCGCTGTCTCTCTCTACATAAAGGGCAGTCCAGTGCACAAGGCATTCCGTGTTCACACATCCCAAATAGACAACCTACCTTAATGCAAACATTAGTGGTTGCTTCGATGGATCGAACCCGTAACCTATATATTACATGGAAACAACCTTACCGTTGCTCCAAGGTTATATGTATATATATATTTATATGAGAGGTGGAATGTTGCTTTCTCCAAAAAAAAAAAGGAGCTTTGCAGTAGGTTGACAACCAGTGTAAATTAATGTAGAACTAATCTGACTATGATCAAACCGCTAGAACGACATGGTACAAAAAATTTGTATGGCCGACTCCAACTTTTTTGGGGTCGAGGCATAAATGGGATATGTTTCTGTTTGAGATGTTCTACAAGCTTAAGAAAACATTAGGTTGTCCACTTAAGCAGATGCTTCCTAGTGCTTATTGGCAAAGAAATTATCTAGAACCGTTTGCTCAAAAAGGTACTTAGCCTTCGTGTGTCCAAGTCATACTTTGATTTGCACCCCATAATGTGTCGTTCTGCCAAGTTCAATTTTTGTACATCTTGTCTTTATGTCCATGTTTCGGAACAGGAATAAATAATGTGATCTTTAGATCCTTTTCTTTTACATCTTTTCACTTAAGTTGTTGATTGAGCATGTCTTGTGTAATCTCCATCTCACCTATATGAAGAATATAGTTCTACCTCTTCTTTCCCGTGGCTGAATGCAGCTTTGAAATCTGCATGCTAATAGATATTTTATGTTTATGTTCTGTTGGCCTGTATAAATTCTTGACAGGTCCTGGTTCAAGATTTTAACTGTGCGTTGCAAGAGAGTTTTCTACTTCAGGTAAACTTGAACTGTATGATGTTTCACATTTATACACATTAAAAAGATGATATTATACATGTATAGTTGAACTTGTGGCTTCTTGAACCCCCCTCATTTCTAATATGTAGCATTTTCCCTTTCTTTCTAATTTGTTTGCACGCTTTTATGCGTTGGTTAATGTTTTCCTGTTGTTGCAGGGTCATATGTACCTCTTTGGCCATTATATTTGCTTTTATTCCAACCTCTTCGGCTTTGAGACAAAGGTTTTGTTCTGTTTTTTTTTTCCTTCAATAAATTCACCTTTTATACAACCTATAGTTGATTGAGATAGGTTTTCACTACTGATGAGGTGTTCTTCTCCGTACACTAATATAGCTGAGATTTTGTCCGTTTCGATTATGCAATTATTTTGGAATTACTATTAACAAAATATTTACTAGATTCACGGGGTCTGCATGAGAAGGAAAATGCATATTTTGATTTGTTTGGATTTGTTTTCATAGCATTGCTTAATTCAATTTCAAATGAAAGGCGTGATTCAAGGTAGAAAGAAGAGGAAGGGAAGGTTCCATTTACTTAGAACTAGATATGACGATTTGTCTGTATAAGGTGCTTACGTGCTACTCACCTGAAATGGGTGTATTAGAGAAAGTAAACATTCCAAGTAACACTAGGAAAGGTTTGGCTCACATGTTTGATGTTTGGACTGATACAACAGGATATACGTTATAGAAGGGATATAGGCAAGGACGATACGACCTCTCATGTGTGGTGGGATGTCATATGGAAGAGAGATATTCAAAAAGCTCATAGTGGAATGCTCTGTTATCATTCCATCTTAAGCAGTTTGTTTTATATGAGAGTTTTATGAATTTAAGGCGATGGATATTTGAACAACAAAGGACCCTCTGTTTCCTATGTCTTCCTTTTTATCCCTCCCCCCCCCCCCAAATTCTTTGTTCTGGTGCCATATACAGATTTCCCTTTTTTATTTGTCGTGTTGCTTTCCTGCTTGGCAACTGTTTTCATATTTTAGTCTCGATGCATGAAATTTTTGCTGCTATTGTTTGCAATAGGAGGGTACACCATCATGAGGTCCTAAGAATGTGTTTAAAGGATTGCTTTGTCTGTATTTCATTGTTTGGCCTTGTTATTTAAGTTTTAAGACTGATTAATAAGCTCCATTCAATATTTACCGATAATTATACTGCATGACGTCTGAGGATAGCTTGTTTCCTATTGTTTCTCTGTTTCTTTTTTTGGATAAGTAAAAAGGGAATCAAGGAGATATAGTAAGATAAATAAGAAAGTTTCTCTTTCTCATCTGTTTTGCTATACATTTTTACCTTGATGCAAATTAAATTATCAATATCCATCTTCCAGAAAATAATACATTTTCATGAGATCACGTCAGTACGAAGAGCTAAAGCTGCGGCCATATTCCCGACAGCAATAGAAATAGTAGCCGGAGAAAAGAAGGTAATGTCCTGGATCTGTGATGCCATTTTATAATGCCATATATTTTGTTTTTAAAACATGATGTATGCCATGTTAATGCTATATGCCTGTTCTCCTTTCAGATTAATACTTCCTCGACGTAGTCTTGACTTGCCTTCTGTTAATGCAGTACTTTTTTACATCTTTCCTGTCCCGAGATGAAGCTTTTAAGCTTATTTATGATGGTTGGCTACAACACAATGGTGCAGCGGAAGAGTCTACAGATCTGGTGTGTCGTCACTTACATAGCTTGGGAATTTATAGAATGTGTTTAGTCTTGTTGCAATATGAAGCTTACCCCCCTCCCCAACACACACACAAAAAAAAAAAAAATTCTATTTTTTGGTTAATGCTGATAAATTCTGAATACTCCGTTTGCACTATTTTGGTTAGTCAGTAATCATCATGTCAGTCGCTTTCCGTGTAACCTAACATTGATGCATTCCCTAGTTCCTTGAAACCATGTTATGCTACTTGTTACTTTCAACTCTAAAGGCAAGTGTGAAAAAACATAATTTTTTTCGGCATAAATTTGAAAAGAAAGATGCCGCATTAGTGTAAGGGTATTAGTATTGAATGTTCCAAGTAGAATATCTATTACATTTTTGACATTGCTTTTTGGATTTGTTTCCTTCACTTCCCTTTTAGTCATCATCTGTGCGGAATCTTGGTATTGGTGGTACATCAGCTACATAAGTAAAGGGAAGGATTTAGTCATTTAGCAACCTAAGTAAGTGGAAGATTTAGATTTTAGACCTTTCAAAGATATTCTTCTTTGTGGAAATGGAACATGGTCTGCAATCAAAAGTTGAGCAATGCCAAGAAGGCTGCACTTTTTACTAGAAAATCTGATATATGACTTGCATTCGTTAAATGAAAACACCTGATAGTAAAACGGATGGAATCTACCCTTCATTGCCAAAGACGTTATTTGGGTATTATGATTAGTTGTTCCCTTAATCGCCAACGAAGCACATATAATTTGGAGGCTTCTGTGCCTCACTTCATTGCAATGGGCTGACTCCTGGACAAGTTGTGTGGGCAAAGTCTCAGACATGTGCCATGTGCTACTTCACTGACATCTTAAATTTGGCTGTGAAAGCATTGGTGACCGTGTCCTTTCATCTCCCTTAGCCTGTTTTCTCACCATAATGGCTCAGCATAAGTTACGTGAAAATTTGGACATCCTACCTCTTGGTTTTCTTCTATTCATTTTTCTCTTATTTTGCTGATGCTGTTTTTTTTTTTGGGCCTTCTCTTTGCAGTTCTGACTGTGTTTAACTTTGCTTTGATGTCAGGAGCCAAAATCTGATCTGAACACTCAAGAGAGTGGAATACCAGAAGGAACAGATAGTTTCAGGCAGGCTACGGAAGGGGTAGAATCCCTTGAAAGGTATCTAGAGTCAATTTAGGAATTATCTTCCCTTGCACTCGAGTTATTTCAGTCTGTTAATTCATGTGACCAGGAATAAGGATGATACAGTACAGGAAGATTCGATGCCCTTGGCCAATGGCGAATCTGGAATTGTATCAAAGCCTTTAGGATTGCAGCGCAATGTGGAAGAAGAAGCAGTTATTGTTCAAAGTACTGAGTGTTCCTCTTCTGGGAGGTCCTCAGCTTTGAAGCAGGAGGATTCAGATGCACCTCGGGGTCAGTCAAATGTCTCTTTGGGCTTTTTGTTATGTGCTTCTTCTTTCTTCAAGTGTGTTAAATGATTTTCTCCATTCAATTAATTAACAGTCTCTGGTTTCTAGTATTTAAAGAAAAATTGCTTATTCATTCGTTGATATGTTGAAGTCATGTGCATTCTTTTGTTACATGGTAGATAGTTATGTGTAAATAGTCCTAGTCCTATATGTAATAGGAGTAGAATATGTCCTAGTCCCATATGTAGTAGGAGTAGAATATGTATTATATATAGGGCTCATTGTATCATTGTTAATAAATAGATTTTTCTCCCGTGCATTCTCATATTGTATAGAGATTGAGTGAGAAAATTATTGTTGTGCGTCATTCCAGCGACATTCGGGAAGAAAGATCTCATCGCCGTGCATTTTCCAGCAACTTCATCTTGTTCCCAGGCCTTATCAATGCTACAGTGGTATTGTGCATATACCAGTACCACCATCAGATCTGAAACCCTTGTGCGACCGAACCCCAGAAATTCCAACCCTTGTGCGACCGAACCCCAGAAATTCCAACCCGCGACCGAACCCCAGAAATTCCAGTTCCATCTGAGCAGAAAAGTCAGTTACCATGCGTCTTTCTGGTTGACGACTTAAGATTGATTTGCATTATCTCCTCATCGGTAAGTGTTTGTGTGAAAACCAACACTACCATCTTGTTCGGAAAAGTCAGGCGACAAAACCCCAGCCAATCGCTCCAGCAAAAAGTCACGCGCCTCCACGTGCCGCCAGAACTAGGGTTTCGGCGAGCTACAACAACTTTTTCCGGCGCGTGTGAGCCATTCTGGCCGCTTTTTGACAAAACTTCTTCAGGACAACTTACTAGTCTAGTGATTCCGAGCATGCCTATAGAATTTACATCAAATTCTATCTTTTATTGTTTCCGGCGTGAACAATGATTTCCCTGGTGTGAATAGTAATTCCCAGAATAGTTCTGTTTTCTTGTGGTGTTTTAGAACCTATTTTGTAGTGTGGAATTCAACTTAGTCTCAGTATTTTCAAAATTTTCGGGCGACCTTTCGGCCAACTTCTCTTTATCAGCAACCACTTGGTTTTGTTGCTCAGGGGGGTCTAGTGGTCTTGTATATAGAATGATCAACTTACAGATATTTTCACCAAGTGTCTCGCTGGCCTCGTATTAGTTACATATGTAACAAGCTCGGTACTCATGATTTGTATGCATCCCATTGAGGGGTAGTGTTAGATAGTTAAGTGTATATAGTCCCAGTCCCATATGTAGTAGGAGTAGAACATGTTCTAGTACCATATGTAGTAGGAGTAGAATATGTATTATATATAGAGCTCATTGTATCATTGTTAATAAATAGATTTTTCTCCCGTTCATTCTCACGCAAGTGTTCATGTTAGTTGCCTGTATGTTTACTTCTTCATAATACTGAGAATTGCAGTGTCACTAGTCTAAAACATGAAACGGAATCAGAGCTAAATGTAATGCGCAAAGCTAAATCTCATGTAACTCTCCCAAATGTGCTAATGTGTAACAAGGAAAAAGGCAGGACGCAGGAAGAATGAATTAAACTACCCGGTGCATTTAGGACCTTCAAATTGGAAAGTACTGTCATTTTTATCTTCCACACCTTCCCAGATAATATATAGTGCCCTCATCTTGGTCTGGTTATTCTAATCCTATTTCTGTGCCTCTGTCTGCTAATATGGGATTAAGCTGGGTTTGTTGTTGTTAGTATGCTAATATGGTATCAACGTGCACATCATGAGGTGAGAACTGTCTGCTAATATGGTATCAGACGTGCACATCATGAGGTGAGAGAACTGTCTGCTAATATGGTACCAGACGTGCACATGACAAAGTGAGAGAGGCAGTTACTAGGACTTGTGAGCAGGTTTACTTTCCTCGTACTAGACAGATGTTATCTGGTATTCTCCTATGGGGTGGGTGTCTATTCTCAGAGTTCTGACCACAGGTTAATGCTCAAGTTCTGTTTGATAGATGCGAACTTTCAACCTGAAACAAAATTCTCTTTGGTACTTGTTTCCATTAGGTTCTAAAGAGATTCAAGCAGTTGTTTATTGGATTCCACCAGCAAAACATTCCTTTTCTTTTATCATCTTATTCTGTGTTTGAAACTCTATTCAGTTCCTGATATACCTAAACTTTGCATTATTTGACAATGCAGTCCCTGAATGCTTTACACTTGTTGCAGTGGCCAAGTTTCCGGTGATATAACTTTATCTTTTTCCCTTTCATTTGTTCTGAATCTCTAGTTTTCTTTGTGATGGATGTGTAATTAATCTTAGACTGTTTTTTTAACTTAATTTTTGAGGTGCAGGTTACGGTTGAGAAGTTCTTTGAACTCTTCATTTCAGATGACGGTATTGCTTTTCAGGAATCATTCCGTAGAAAATGTGGTGATAAAGGTGACAGCATTCATGGATTTTGATGATGTGGATATATTTCAGCACATTCTGTCAGTTAGATTTAGAAGCAATGTATCACAATGAACTGATAAGTAATTATGTGGTTAACCAAAAAATTTCTGTCCTTTATTCCCCAGATTTTAAGTGCACACAGTGGCATCCTCATGAAGAACTTGGGCACTCTCGTAATTGGTCGTTTCAGCATCCTATTAAATTCTATTTAGGTGTGACTACACCTCTATATCTACAATTTAATTTCAAACATGACGTGAACACTCTCAAGTGAATCAAGATTTATTTATTTTTGACTAATTTATGGTTTGATTAGGTGCAAAATTTGGTGGCTGCCATGAGGTGCAGAACTATCGTTTTTATAGAAACGGGTAATAACTTCTACTATGGCACTACTATAATTCACTGATTTTGCTTTTTTTTTTTTAGAGATACTGCCACTTTAAGTTCTCTTTGATGCTGTCATTCTCTCTGCTGCTCCATGCGTTAGCGTGTCTGTTACATGATAAAGTTCTTTGCATAACATCATTTTTGTGGTTACATGTGAATTTCTTCGAAAGCAAAAGCGTTTGAGTCAATGTAAGTTTTTGACTGGGCAGCTTATTTGTGCAAAGTTGTCTAGCTTACGTGCTAAGAAGACAGGATTCCCTAATTTCAATGCACAATGTATGCTGCGATTTTCTCATCATATCAATAACAATTAACAATTTGCTGACCATATGCTTCTTCTAAGGTCTATCATCAATATATTTAAAAAAACATTCATCTTTTCCTTATTGGTAACTTTAGCTTTTTGTCATATAAAAGCATATGTAAAGCACATAAAAGATAATGTTTTCTCACAGCCGATATATGATATAGATGTCCAAGAATCATATTGGAAATTTTTTTAGTGGATCGCGAAGCAGAATCTTAATAATTTGGTTGGCTTAATTTAGTGCCTGAAGTAGCAAGTATGTTAGTAATTCGGGTGGCTTAATTTAGTGTCCCGGTTGCAATTGTGTCATTTCAAACGAACATGTTAATTCGGAACTTCTTAGGCGACTAACTGAGTTAACAGTGGTTTAACATCTAATATCTACTCTTGCTAGCACACCTGGCTATCTCCATAGTCTGGATGAGGTCTCTGCCTTCAATTAAGGGGTGGATGGACAAGCATAAGGTTTGGCAATCTACCTTTTCAGAATTTTACATGGTTGCGGAGAGGAATTAAGATGCATGGACAAACATGTAATAGCTTTTGAGGCTCTAAGTTGCAGCCTAAAAGCGTAAATAATTGGTAGACAGAAGTTGAAAGAGGAACTGTTTGAGCACTAAGTTAAGTGACAAGAGAATGAATTAGACGAATGCCGTAAAGTGATATATGGACAAACACACGTAGTAGTTTTTATATGCTCTCTAAGTTACTGATAAAAAGACTGACAATTCATAAAAGGAACAATAAATGTCACCTCTTGCATGGTAGATCTTATGCATCAAAGTACATCTAAACTGACGCTACATGTGCAAAGATATGGAAGAGGAATAGTGGGAAGGGGGCCTCATATAGGGGAAGGAACAGGAGAACGTTTGAAGAAAAGCAGAAGAAGGTTCGGCAACTAGAAATGATTGTGCTGATAGATTTTGTAGCTAAAGACTCCTTTATGTAGATTCCCTTCCATTTGTGCAGGTGAGCTTTTCTTTCTTGCCATAAATTTTATTTTGTTGAAGGAGAAAAAATTGCATCACACAATGTGAAGGAAGCAAATTTGTCTGAAAAATTCTTTGACCTATCTATTAAAAAAAATATCTGAAAAATTCTGTATTAGCTGAGCAGTAATTGGGACTGATATGCAATGGTATATCTTTGTAGATGCTAGAACTTCAAAAGGATGTTTAAAACCAACTCTAACAACTAATATTATCCAAACTCTACATAGACAACCTTAAACCTTTCACTATAAATTTTATGCTCGGTGCTGTAACTACTAATAATTACCAAATTATCGTATTTACAGAAATATCCACAATACTAAATGCTTGGAATATAGAAAGTACAATGAAAAGGTTTCAAACTCTCAGTTTGCTAGTTCTGAATAGAAAGGGAGTATGACGGAAAGCATGCATGTGAATACACACAGATACCAAGTATTGATGCAAGAAGACAAACTGAAGAATGGAAGATAGGAAATCTGATCCAAAGTCTGTATCTCAAGAGGAGTGAATGTATAGATCTTTCGTGTTGGTTTTGAGAACATTTGTTGTGAAATGTGGCCCGACATCAACAAAAGACAGTAGCTGAAATGTGGTCTCCTCAAGGACGGAGACTTGTATTTAGGAGAATGTTGAATGATTGGGAGGTGACTAGATTGTCTGATTTCTACAAACATCTGGAATGCTTCACAGGATTACAGAATGGGGTGGATACACTAAAATGGCAGGGACACAGCAGTGGCATTTTAAGGTGAATGCATCATACAAGATTCTGAACTAAACTGATGCAGATTGTCAATTGGCCTTGGAAGTACTTGTGGATTGTGAGAATGCACGAGAGAAAATATTATTAATTAATTAAGATAATGATACATCAGGGCGACCGGTGGTGGAACGATGTAGTATGAGGAAAAGTAGAGGTGAAGAAAACAGCTTTTGCGAAGTTGGTAGGGAGCACAAGCGAGGAGGAAAGGCGGGTGAACAGAAAGAGCTATGAGGTGGCGAGGTAGGAAGCGAAACTGGTGGTCACGGAAGTTAAAAACGCGGCTTTTGGTCGCATGTACGAGGAATTGGGGGATAAAGGCAGGGACAAGAAGTTATTCCGGTTAGCCAAAGTAAGGGAAAGGAAGGCGCGGGACCTGGACCAAGTTAGGTGCATCAATGATGAGGATGGTAGAGTCCTGATGGGGGAGTCTCAAGTCAAACAGAGATGGCAGGCGTACTTCCGAGATCTTCTCAACGAGGAAGGGGACCAAAACATAGAGCTAGGGGAGTTGGGGCATTCAGAGCGTCATAGAGACCTAGGGTACCGCAGGCGCATTAGGGTGGAAGAGGTCGTGGGAGCTTTGCGTAGGATGAGTAGGGGTCGAGCGACCGGGCCAGACGAAATCCACGGTGGAGTTCTGGAAATGCATGGGTAAGCCAGGAGTGGAGTGGCTCACCAGGTTGTTCAATGCGATCTTCAGGACCAAAAGGATGCCGGAGGAGTGGAGGTGGAGTACAGTGGTGCCCTTGTATAAGAACAAAGGGGATATCCAGTGTTGCAACAACTATAGGGGCATCAAATTAATAAGCCACACCATGAAGGTCTAGGAGCGGGTGATCGAGGCCAGGGTGAGGGAGTTGACATCTATTTCCGTGAACTAGTTCGGTTTCATGCCGGGTCGGTCCACTACAGAAGCTATCCACCTTGTTAGGAGATTGGTGGAACGGTTCAGGGATATGAAGAAGGACCTGCACATGGTGTTTATCGACTTGGAGAAGGCGTATGACAAGGTCCCTGGGAGGCGTTATGGAGGTGCCTGGAGGCCAAGAGCGTACCCGAAAGCCTACATTAGAGTAATCAAGGACATGTACGATGGAGCTAAGTCTAGGGTCAGGACAGTGGGTGGCGACTCAGACCATTTTCCGGTGGTTATGGGGCTCAATCAAGGATCTGCGCTTAGCCCTCTTTTGTTTGCCTTTGTGATGGATGCTTTAACGCGGCATATTCAAGGGGATGCGCCTTGGTGTATGCTATTTGCCGATGACATAGTCCTGGTAGATGAGACGAGGGTCGGTGTTAACGAGAGGCTAGAGGTGTGGAGACAGACTCTCGAGTGTAAGGGTTTCAAACTAAGCAGGTCTAAGACAGAATATCCGGAGTGCAAGTTTAGCGCGGAGCTGAGAGAAGTGGTAGTGAACGTGAAGATTGGATCTCAGGCCATAGCCAAGAGGGATAGTTTCAGATACCTTGGATCGGTGGTTTAGGGGGACAGGGAGATTGACGGGGATGTCACTCACCGTATAGGGGCGGGGTGGTCGAAGTGGAGGCTTGCATCAGGAGTCTTATGTGATAAGAAAGTGCCACAGAAACTCAAGGGGAAGTTTTATAGAGTTGTGGTTAGACCTGCCATGCTGTATGGGACGGAGTGTTGGCCGGTGAAGAAATCTCATGTTCAGAGGATGAAGGTTGCGGAGATGAGGATGCTTAGGTGGATGTGCGGGCTCACCAGGTTAGATAAGATTAGGAACGAAGTTATTCGGGAGAAGGTGGGGGTGGCCTCAGTGGATGAGAAGATGCGAGAGGCGAGGCTTCGGTGGTTCGGGCATGTGCGGAGGAGAAGCCCCGACGCCCCGGTGAGGAGTTGTGAGCGGCTAGCAGTGGTCGGTGTGAGGCGAGGCAGAGGGAGGCCTAAGAGATATTGGGGAGAGGTTATTAGGCAGGACATGGTTAGGATGCGGATTTCCGAGGACATGACCCTTGATAGGAAAGTGTGGATGTCTAGTATCAGGGTTGTAGGATAGGGGCTTCTAGATTTTTCGTACTCCTTTCCCGGGGTTGGGTGAGGCGTGGTAGGGCTACCCATAGAGGATTCGTGTATTGGTTTGTGTTCTCTTATGGTAGTCATTTCTGGTAGTTACTGTTTTAATATTATTGCATGCCAGTTTATTTATGGTACATATGACTCTTATGTTTAGATAATTATTTATGCGATGTATGCTAGAGTAACTAATGCAGTTTGTGTTTTTGTTTTTGTTTGCCTTTCTCTTCACTGCGCCGAGGGTCGAATGGAAACAAGCCTCTCTGCCCTCTCGGGTAGAGGTAAGGCCTGACTACATATTACCCTCCCCAGACCCCACTTTGTGGGAATATACTGGGTTGTTGTTGTTGTAAGATAATGATACACTGAGCCCTATATATACACAATACATGTCCTACTCCTAATACCTATGAGATTCGGGTTATATACTACTATTTACATAATGAAACTAACACTCTCCTCAAGTTGGTGCATATAAATACATATGTACCGAGCTTGTTACATGTATAACTAATACGAGGATCGATGAGGGACGTGGTGAAAATATGAGCAAGCTGATCATTTGACTTTACAAATTTTGTAGCAATATCTCCTGAGAGTATCTTTTCTATACCAAAGTGACACTCAATCTCGATGTGTTTTGTTCTCTCATAGAACAATGGATTTGACGCAATATGAAGAGCAGCTTGATTATCACATACAAGTCTCATCTGACTAATCTCACTAAATTTCAACTCTTTGAGCAACCGTTTGATCCAAATTAGCTCACATGTGGCCATAGCCATTGCCGATATTCTACTTCTGCACTAGACCGAGCAATCACACTCTGTTTCTTGCTCTTCGAAGGCACCAAATTTCCTCCTACTAAGACACAATGTCCAGAGGTGATCCTGCCCAATCAGCATCTGAGTATCCAACGATTTGCTCATGGCCTTGGTGTTCAAACAATAAGCCTTTGCCTGGAGCTGATTTTATATACCGAAGAATGCGAACTGCATCCCAATGACTGTCACATGGAGAATCCATAACCTGACTCACAACACTCACAGGAAAGGAAATGCCAGGTCTAGTCATTGTGAGGTAATTTAATTTACCAACCAATCGCCTATATCTTGCAGGATCGCTAAGAGGCTCCCTCTGTCCTGGCATAAGTTTAGAATTCGGATCCATCGGAGTGTCAACAGGTCTACAACCTGTCATTCCTGTTTCCTCAAGTATATCTAAGGCATACTTCCTTTGTGAGATCACAACCCGAGCTAGACTGAGCGACCTCAATACCCAGAAAATACTTTAATCTACCCAGATCCTTTGCTGAAAGAGATGTTGCTTCAACTTATTAATACCATCATGATCATTGCCGGTAATAACAATATCGTCAACATAAACGACCAGATAAATACAGAGATTTGAAGCAGAATGTCGGTAAATTACAGAGTGATCAGCTTCACCAAACTCCTGAATAACTGTGCTCAACTTACCAAACCAAGCTCGAGAAGACTGCTTCAGACCATAGAGGGATCGGCGCAACCGACATACCAGGCTTGAGGAGACTGCTTTAGACCATAGATGGACCGGCGCAACTGACATACAAAGCCACTAAACTCCCCTGATAGAAAGGCCAATGGCGAACACCAACCATGGATAGAAAAGGCAGACTGGTGCTATTTTAGTAACAAGAGAGAAAGTATCACCGTAATCGAGTCCAAATATCTGAGTATACTCTTTGGCAACAAGACGAGCCTTAAGTCGATCAACCTAGCCATCTAGACCAACTTTGACTACATACACCCAACGACAACCAACAAATGATTTACATGAAGGAAGAGGAACAAACTCCCAAGTACCACTCGTATGTAAAGCAGACATCTCATCAATCATAGCCTGTCGCCGTCCGGGATGAGACAGTGCTTCACCTGTTGACTTAGGAATGGAAAAAGAGGACAAAGTTGACACAGATGCATAATGGGATGATTAAAGACGATGGTAACTTAAAACCGATATAATGAGGATTAGGATTAACTATGGACCGTACACCTTTTTGTAGTGCAATCGGTTCATTAAGAGGAGAGAAGTCCGCAGTATTAGCAGGATTAGGTGCATGGCGTGAATCAGCTGGGCCTGATGCTGGGGGCGGACGACGATGATAAGTAAGAGTGGTGGAGCTGTTGAAGGTTGAACTGGACTAGGTGGTGGCACTAGAGCTAGAGTAGGTGGAACTGGACTACATGGTGGCACTGGAGCTAGAGTTGGTGGAACTGGAAGCATTGGACTTGGTGGTGATACTGGAGCTATAGGTGGTGGCACTGGAACTGGAACTATAGGCGGTGGAACTATAGAGTAAGATGAATGGGTGATAGGGACTGAATCTCCAAAAGAAGGAACATGTAGCACCTCAGAAATATCTAAGTGATTAACTGGACTTGTGAAGTATGATTGGGTTTCAAAGAAGGTAACATAAGCAGACATAAGAAATCGATGAAGATAAGGAGAATAACATTGATACCTTTTGCGTTCTCGAGTAACCCAAAAATATGCACTTAAGAGTATGAGGAGCGAACTTATCTTTTCTTGGAGTAAGGTCATGAACAAAACACACCCCAAAGACACGGGGTTGAAGAGAGAACAAAGGTAAGTGGGAAAATAGGACAGAGAATGGAACTTGATTTTGGATAGCTGAATATGGCATACGATTAATAAGATAACAAGATGTAAAACTGCTTCCCCCCCCTCCCCCCAAAAAAAACGCAGCCGAACATAAGAGTAGGGTACGAGCAGTTTCAATAAGATGTCTATTCTTTCTTTCAGCTACCCCATTTTGTTGGGATGTGTACGGACAAGATGTTTGATGAATAATCCTATGAGAGTCATAAATTGCTGAAACGGGGAAGACAAATACTGTAGGGCATTATCACTATGAAATGTGTTGATAGAAACCCCAAATTGATTTTGAATTTCAACATAGAAGGTCTAAAACATAGAAAACAACTCAGATCGATTTTTCATCAAAATATCCAAGTGCATCTAGAATAATCATCAATGAAACTGACAAAGTAGCGGAATCCTAAGGTAGAGCTAACCCGACTAGGACCCCAAACATCTGAATGGACTAAAGTAAAAGGTGACTCTGCTCGATTGTCAAGATGACGCGGGAAATGGGAGTGGGTATGTTTACGGAGCTGGCACGACTCACACTCTAGAGTGGACAAGTGAGATAAGACAGGTACAATTTTCTGAAGTTTTGACAAACTGGGATGTCCTAACTGGTTATGTAATAAATCCGGTGAATCAGTACCTAGAGAAGTTATTGGAGGAAGACAAGATGCGAGGCCATGTAATTTTTGCAAGGATAAGGTAATAAAGTCCATCTGATTCATGTCCGGTACCAATGATCCGCCCTGTACTGCGTTCCTGTATAAAAACAAGGTCATCAAGAAATAGAACAACAGATTTAAGTGATTTTGCTAAGCGACTAACGACTATGAGATTAAAAGGATTACCAGGAACATAAAGAACTAAGTCTAAAGGTAAGGAAGAAAGTGGACTTGCTTGACCTATTGCAGTTGCCATGGCTTGAGACACATTGGCCATTGTGACTGTTGGAAGAGATTCAGAATATGATATACTAGTGAAAAGAGATTTGTTACCAGAAATCTGATCAGATGCACCCGAGTCAATGACCCAAGACTCAGAAGGTGAAGATTGGGAGACACCATACATGCTACTATTTGTTGGAACAACGGAGGTTAATCCTCAAGATCTCTGTTTACGTGCTTTGTATTGAAAGAACTCAATATAATCCGGTAAAGAAATCATCTGGATTAGGTTTATTGTATTTAATCCAGCAGATTGTGAGGTAAAGGCTTCAGGTATTAATTCCATTATAATATTGTGCCGGAAAAAAGCAGAAAATTGTTGGGATCACTATTCACGCCGGAAAAATCACTATAGCTCTCCGGAAAATTCCTAAGCTGTCGGAATCAGTCGGAAATAGTACCAATGGACTCGGAATTGCAAGGAGATGAAGCTGTCTTGAGGAAACTTTTTCAAAATCTGACCGGAAAGGGGGCTCACGTTCCGGCGCGTCAGGCGGATCTGCCGGAGTTCTCTTAGCGCGTGAGGGCGCGTGTGGGGGAATTTTCCGGTGGGGTTTACCGGGGTTTGGTCGCTGGAGCCTTGTGAACCCTGTGGTGGTGTTGGATTTTTTACAACACTGATAATTAGTGACTTTGACGCAATTAGTTACTTAGGTCACCGGAAAATTGCACGGTGACTGAGTTATTTCTTCCCCTATATCGCTGGAATGATGCACAACGATTAATTTCTCACGGTGGTTCTTATACCATGTGAGAATGCACGAGAAAAAATATTATTGATAAATTAAGATAATGATACACTGAGCCCTATATATACACAATACATGTCCTACTCCTACTACATATGGGATTAGGGTTATATACTACTATTTACATAATGAAACTAACATGGATAATCAAGATCCCCTTAGACTCTAAGGTGGCCTGTTTCTTATGGTTACTAGCAAAGGAGGCTCTTTGACCAAAGACAATCTTATCAAGAGAGGGATGCGGCTTTGCTCAAGATGTTATCTATGTTGAGAAGATGTTGAGACAATTAGCCATCTGTTTTTGCATTGCAGGATAATTGATCAGCTATGTAAGATCTTTATTAATCTCAGAGGCGTATTTTGGACAATCCCTAGCAAGATTACTGAAGTTCTTTTTAATTGGGATGGAGCTTGCACGGTGACTGAGTTATTTCTTCCCCTATATCGCTGGAATGATGCACAACGATTAATTTCTCAC